>PVKS010009242.1:0-64699 GCA_004027875.1 Aplodontia rufa
AACATCATAGCATCAAGCAAGATCAAAGTGAACACACAGATGTATTTTAACATATCAGTCCCCAAAAGAACCTTACCCTGTCCTCAAATTCCATGTAATTAGTCTCTATTTCTATACTAAATACTATACTATACTAAATAGTAGGCAGCTGCTGATCTGCTTTCTGCCTCTGTATATTTACCTTTTCAGGAAATTTTATAAAAATGGAGTAATACAAAGTATAATGCTTGGAATTTAACTTCTTTCAGTTAACATATTTTCTAGGTAAATACATCAGTAGTTCATTCTTTTATTACCAAATAATACTTCATTTGCTAATAATCCATTCATTGATAGGATATGGATTGTTTCCATGTCTTGGCTATTATAAAAATGATGCTAATAACATTTGTGCGTGTGTTTATGTGGACATGTTTTAATTGACTTTGATAAATTCATAGAAATAGAATTTTATGGAATCAATTAGACTCATGTTTAATTTTTTAAGATACTACCAAATAGTTTTTAAAAGTGGCTGTAAAATTTTATATACTTACAAGCAGTAAGAGTTCCAATACCTCTACAATTTTTCCAAACTTTTTATTATTTGTTATACTAGGGTGTGTTTTACTGTAGTTTTAATTCACATTTCCCTGATAATTACTTGTGTTGAACACCTTTTCATTTCTTTACTGTCATCTGTATGTGTATTTTGGTGAAGTACATAATAATTTCATATTTTTTAAATTGGGTTTTTCATTTGATTTATTAAGTTGAACGCGTTCTTCATATATTAATATATTGAAAGTGTTCTTTATATATTCAATATAAAAGCTTTATTTCATTTTTCATCAGGTATTTTCTCCCAGTCTGTGGCTTTTCTCTACAATTTTCTTAATAATATCCCTTGAAGCAAAGTTTTCAGTTTTGACAAAATGCAATTTATTATTTCTTCTAAGACTGTCTTTGCTATCATCTAAGAACTTTGATTGCTCCAAACTTACAAAGGTTTATTCTATCTTTTCTCTAAGACTTAGTAAGTTTAGCTCTTGAATTTGAGTCTATGAGCAATTTTGAGTATAATTTTGATGTATCTTTGCTTTTTATTATGAATGTTAATATTTAATTAAATACTTTGTGAGGACCAATTAAATTGTCTTGGAAACTTTCAAAATCAATTGACCAAAATTATAAGGATTTTTGGACTTTTAATTCTGTTCCATTGGGTAATATTTCTATTCTTCCACCAATAATAGTGTTCTGGTTACTGTGGCCATGTAGTAAGTTTTGAAACAGGTAGTATACGTCTTTCATTTTAGTTCTTTTTTTGAAATTGTTTTGGTTACTTTTTTTTCCTTTGTGTTTTCAACAGATCTTTGCTATCTGATTTATTATTATTATTATTATTATTATTATTTTAAAGAGAGAAGGACAATGAGAGAGAGAGAGAGGGAGAGAGAAAGAGAGAATCAATTTTTATTGAGTTTTTCACATGACTTTCATTGCTCTGACACTTAGTTGTGTATGTGGGTACTGGGGTTTGAACCCCATGTACTTGCACATGCCTGGCAAGCACCATAACCACTGAGCCACTGCTCCAGACTCTATCTGATTATTTTTCATCATTATTTTCCACTAGAGAACATGAAATAATTATAAATCAAGTTCAGACTTTTCACTGTTTTTTGGTCTGCCACTGTGAATCTGCTATTTAGTATCTTTGAGTGATTTTTTTCATCTAAAGTATAGTACATTTCAACACGAGGGTTCCCATTTAAAAAAATAATTTCTATCTTCTTATTGAGAAATTTGTCCTTTATTGTTGTCATACCTTCCTCTAATTCTTAAAACATAGTTGTCTTTACTCTATTGATAATATTTAAAACATCTATTTTGAATTTTTTGTCTGCAAAGTCCAACATCCAGGGCACTCTGTCATTTCTGTTCTTGGCTTTTTTTTTCACGTGAGTATCTATGAAACATTGCTATGTTTTTGCATGTTTTCTTTCTTTTTGAAATTGAACACTGGATATTTTAAGTAACATACTGGAGCAAACCTAAGTTACATTTTCTTCTACCTCAAAGTTGTTGCTGTTTTATTGGTTTCTGGTTTTTTATTCAGTAACTTATTTTCACTAAATCTGCTTTCCTCATGGTGTATGGCCTCTGATGTTTTTATTGTATTTATTTATGTTTTGTTTTTAAGTCTGGCTGTCTAGGATAATTCCCTTCTGTCTGTCTGGCTTAGCTGTCAACCAATGACTACAATAAGTGTTATGCTCAAGCATCTGGAGCCAATCAGGCTTCTTTATGTCACTGAGTGGTTTATCTGTGGATTGGAGAGTACATTCGGATTCAGAATGCTTGTCTACCCTGGCTTCTCCTCCAGAATCTTTCTGTCTTCTCTACCTATATGTGCAGTCTAGAGGTCAGCCAAAAGCATGTGGTTGACTTGAATTGTCTTAGGTCTCTGTTTTCCATGTACCCAGACTTTGGCAAGAATACATTGTTTCAGTCCTAACCAAAATGTGATCAGTTCTACTGACAATATTATTAAATGCGGTCATTGCTCATTGTTCCAATTTGAGTAGGTTCCCCTGGACCATACAGGCAAAGCAGCTAGTTCTCATGGCCTGCCTCATCCTGTCAAAACTCCATAGGCACTGAGCCGTGATTGGGAGTGAAAGCAGCCCCAGGGAAGACTTCCATGGATTTCTACTGTTCGTACCCTAAGTTTAGGAGTTTTGCCAGTATAAATGCCTCACTGATGGCTATATGCCTTTGCCTCATTTCTAGGGCATGGGAATGGTTATTATTCCAGCTTATTTAGGGAGAGGGAATTTGCCACTCTCCTGCCTTGGTTATTGCTGGGGATCCCTTACTCAGAAGTTTCAGGCATTTACTCATTTACTCTATTTGTTTGTGCATGTGTAAAACCATTAATATTTTATTCTTACTAAGAATAGTCAAGGTAGAGAACCTTCATTAATACCCTAGTTATTATTTCAGTATTGTTTCTATCAGAACTATTACTTACATGGTATTTTCCTAAATACTTTTCCACTTGCTCAAAACTACTGTGATATGATTAGTGTCATTATCTCACTATCTGGAAAAGTGGCAACGTTCTTATTAGTTAACTCATATTTGTAATTTTTCAGTTTCCCTGAAGTTTTATCTTTTTAACATAGACCAGAGGGAAACATTTAAATATTTACACACTAAAAAGGTAAAAGAAACACTATATAAAAATGTTAACAGGCCAAGTGAAAGGAATATATCATTATAGAGAATACTAACTTCACTTTATAATTTGGGAATGGTTGCCAGAAACACTACAGAATTGTAATCTAAATTAATTGTACAAATTATGTGATATCAAGATATCAATGAATATATATATTACCTCTTCCCCAGTTATAAATCTAGAAAAATAATGATTCATGGAACACCTAAATTCTTTATTTTTGAAAGAAAAATATTAACTTTGGATATATTATATATGCAGAGAGATCTCTTATCTCTGTAAAACAATGCTATACAGATTTATGACTACAAAATAATCAAGGGAAGATTAGTATAGGAAAGGGACCATGGGGTGGGAAGCAGGAAGGAAGAGGAGAAGTGCTTGGGAATGATATTGGCCAAATTATATTGGTATATTGTGTGCATATACAAATACATAACAACAATCCCATCATTATGTATAACTGCAATGCACCGATAAAAATTTTAAAAGTATGAAATTGATTTTCCAGTTTAGGTATGGACTAGTTTTTAAAGACTATACAATTCACAAATTTTAACTTATTTTAACTTATTTTGTGTTAGCACTTGTAAACCTTTTAGATAGTCTTTCTGTGAATCAGATAAGCCAAATTATATATCATGAGTATTTCAAAATAATATAATTCTCTCCATTAATGAATTCATTCATTTACTTAGCAGAATGTCTTTTCTAATTGTATGTTTCATATAGCCGGTTACTATATTAGGATTGTAGGAGACAGATATAATGAGGAATGGTATACTTCTTCTGCCTTTGACTAGTACTCACGATTAAAGAACTAAGAGTTTCATGAAATATTATTTATAAATATTTACTGAGTACTTACTAAGTTCCAAAAATTGTGTTTGGCATAATGAAAGCAATACAATGTAAATTCTAGCAATTTTCCTAATTTCATATAGGTTTCCATACTTTTCTTTCATTTTAGAAAAAAAAATCACTTAGAACTGTTATAGATATTATTTGCCCATTCAGTGCTGTTCTGTGCTATTATTCACGTAGTGTGGTCTTGATTCACAAGAGGTCCTATAAGACCAGAATCAAGGGGTTAATTCAGTTTATAATTATTTCACCCTGAGAAATAATTATGAGAGCTGTAACCTAATTAGTTCATCCTAGTTTGAATGGACTGACTAGGGGGTAACTGTAGGTAGGTGGTACATGGCTGGAGGAGGTGGGTCACTGGGGGAGCATTCATTGGAAGAGCGTGTCTTCTATGTGCCCACCCTACTTCCTCCTCCTGAGCCTGCCTTAAGGTGAGCACAAAGTTTACTAAAACAGGAGTTAATAAATCAGAAAAGAAAATACGTGCATCAGATAACAGCAACCCATTGGAGAAAATCGAAAAGATTTAGGAAGAACAGATTTTTCTTTCATTGAGCTGAAAAGTTTCTCTTAAGATGCTTTGCTCTTTGTATAAAAGTCCCAAAATACCAGTTACCACCTCAATTCAAGATCTCACTTCCGTATCACAAGTGTTTATAATATATTGTTTTTCAAAATTGAAAGAATTCTTTTATTTAGACTTAACAATATTTGACTTTTGAATATCTTGGCTTCAGAAAAATTAGGCAATTTCTAAACAGAAATTGCTTCTTTAATCCATAACAGATGTGAATAGACTATAAAATTTGTGAACAGGGAGCACCTTTTGTGTGAACTATAATTGAATTCTTCATTAAATATCATGTTCCCAAAGGTTAATTTTTGTTTTAAACTGAGAAACAGGAAAAGCATATCACTTCTGACATAGCCATAATAAAATTAATAATTATTTTTAAGGCCTGTAAATCAGATACAAAGCAATTGGAATGAAAAAACTGTGGAGACATTGATAAGATAAATCTCACATCACCTTACTCAGAATTTTTATTTTTATTTTTTAAAGAGTGAGAGTAAGGGAGAAGGGTGAGGCAGGAGAGAGAGAATTAATTAAAAAAATTTTTTTTCATCTAGTTTTTTTTTTCCTCTCCTTAGTTGTATATGTGGTGCTGGGAAATGAACCTGGGTCCTTGAGCATGCCAGGCAAGGGATCTACCCCTGAGCCACTTTTCCAGCCCCACCTTCATTAGAATTTAAAGTAAAAATAAATCGGTAGCCATGGGCAATCTTGATATATAAATAAAACCAGATCTGAATGAAGAGGTTCCTAGGAACTGGGGTATGCATATGGTTAATGAAACCTCTTTGTATCTGGGGCTCACCAATAGCTCTGTATATAGTTTTGGAACAAACCCATGTTAACTCCTTATTTAGGTTATTATTAGACTTCCTATAATATTAATCCCGCTCCCCATATTCTACTGAACGCTTAGGACTCCTAGACTCTGCATAGCAACTTTCCCTTTTGATTCAATGTGTTCTGTGTCTTTCCCTTCTGCATCTGAGAGGGCCTGAACAGAATTTGACTAAAGTCCGATCTCTGTGTGTCATCTCTCTGAGGAGCCATTATAAAGGAATGTTTTCCTATGCTAATTCTTATGCTCTCTCCATCAGCTAATTAGGCTGACTTTGGACTCATATATTTTTGATAAGAACGTCCCTAGTGAATGGGAAAGTTCTGTTAAAATGATTTCAAATATTGACATTTGTTTGAATCAGACTTTGTGTTTTCCAAATGGGCTATAGAAACATTTTTTAAATCCAACATATTTTTATAGTGTTGTTAATTCTACTGCATACATAAAACTGAATCCATTGAAGAGAGAGGCTGAACTAATATAACGAAGAATCACCTGTTAACAAGTTTTCTGACAGGAATTAAAATAGAAGAATTGAAAACTCCACTGTGTGTCAAGTGTTCCATTGGATTTCATTTTAGTTGTAAAGTCAATATTTTTTTTTTAAGAGTGAGGGACAGAGAGAGAGAGAGAGAGAGAAAGACAGCATCAATTTTATTTAGTTTTTCATGTGACTTTCATTGCTCTGAGACTTTGTTGTGTATGTGGTGCTGGGGTTTGAACTCACGTACTGGAAAAAGCCAGGCAAGTGCCATAACTGCTGAACCATTGCTCCAGCTCCTGTAAAACCAATATTTTTAAATGTCAAAACATTTGGCAAGGATAAATTTTTGTTTCTATCAATCAAACTGAATACACACACACACACACACACACACACACACACAAATAAAAAAAAAACCCCTAAAAACAAAAATCTAGAGTATAAAAGTATCTTCTTCTCATTTATGCTACTTGTGAAATGAAATTTTCCACACAGGATTGATCTATTATTTTTAAACATCCAATTCCTTTCTATAAAATGGGTATGTGTGGGAGGAGTGATAGGTCTAGCAGCAACTTTACGTGGAGTTTTGTTGTTTCATAATCCATCTAAGGTAGCTGATTATGGTCAGGAATCACTGTAACACCTAATATGATTCATCAGCTTTTTTCTTTTTCTAGTCCTTTTCCAGTCCTACCAGCCCTGTTTTCAAAGACATAGTGCATTCTTTTCACCAAAGCCAGGCTAACTGGATGGTTGATTAGGATTTTTCCCCCGCTTGGTACCAGGAATTAAACTCAGAAGCACTTAACCACTGACTCATATCCCCAGCCCATTTTTAAAATTTTTATTTTGAGACAGGGTCTCACTAAGTTCCTTAGGGCCTCATTAGGTTTCTGGCACTGGTTTTGAACTTGTGATCCTCCTGTCTCAGTCTGCTGAGTTGCTGTGATTATAGACTTGCACTATCCTGCCCAGCCGGTTGATTAATTCTTGAACTCGTGTTTGTCGTTATTAAAGGGCTCTGTCTCTGTAGGGCATTGAAAACAACTCTTGTTCATGCCCTCTACTCCTAATTGTACTTCACAGTGGAAAGAGCATATCTGGATTCAAATGAGATGAAAGTTGTATAAAGAAAAATTTGAATTCGTTATACTATGAAACCCTAACCAGTGTTAAAACTTGGATGTTTAGTAGCAGGACATTTCAGTCAATACAAATCCATTGATGATGTTCAACTCAGTGTGTTAGTTGTTGAGTTTATGAAGAAAAAAACACCTATTTTTACCTCTTAAAAATACAGAAGAGGCTGAAGCAGTGACTCAGCAGTTTCAGCGCTTGCCTGGCAAGCGGGAGTATGCAGGTTAAACCCCAGCACCACATACGCAACAACGTGTCAGACCAATGAAAGTCACATGAAAAACTAAATAAAATTGATTCTGTCTCTCTCTCTCTTTCACTGACCCTCTCTCTTTAAAAAAAAAGAATATAGAAACTTGCCAATGAACATATTTTCATTAATATGAATGACCAATAATGAATTTTAATTTTGTAGGGTCAAAGGCTGTCAATTACCATGCTGCCTGAAAGAAGTTAAGTCACAATCAATATGAATTTTCTAAAATGCAGTTTTCATGAATAAATGAATGAATGAAATTATGATATGTGTCATGGAAAATACAGTAAATGCTAATTATCAATACTTCACTATATAGTAAATAAACAGCAATAATTAAGTTTATCCATTCTTAGTAATATTACTTATTGGTTTAAATATGCCTTCTTTTTCTTCCTTCCTTGATCATATCTCAAAAGATACAGAAGTTCAAATTAAAATTAATAATTAATACTGATAGAGGCTGGAGCGGTAGCTCAGCAGTTACCGCAATTGCCTGATATTTGTGGGGTCAAAGCCCAGCACAATGAACACAACAAAGTGTTGGAGCAACAAAAGTCACATGAAAAACTAAATAAAAGTTGCTTTTCTCTCTCTCTCTCTTTCTCTCTCTCCCTCTCTCCCTCCTTCTTTCTCTAAAAAGCAATAAAAATTAAAACTGATAGAAATGCCAAAGCTAATACCTGGCCTAGAGGTATACGTTGTTGCGTATGTGGTGCTGGGGTTTAACCTGCATACTCACGCTTGCCAGGCAAGCGCTGAAACCGCTGAGTCACTGCTTCAGCCTCTTCTGTATTTTTAAGAGGTAAAAATAGGTGTTTTTTTCTTCATAAACTCAACAACTAACACACTGAGTTGAACATAGGTTTACACAACTATATGGACGACCCAGCAACTGAAAAGTCTGGCACAGAAGGCCATTTGCATGACCTTGTTCCAATTCTCCGGACCACACCGCCTATAATTCCTTTGTACAATATTGCACTAATTGCTCATTTCTCCAAGAATTATTCCTGTGTTTCATTTGCTTGGTGAATTTAAGAGTTGTAATCATTTGATTTTATTTAATACATCATAAACCCTTTGATTAGCTTAAAGCCACTTCTCCATTAAAGTGCTCTGTATGGTAAAGGCTCATTTTGCACCTATTTTACTCTACTGTAAGTTCTCAGAAGGAAAGAGCCATGTCTGATCTTTCTGGCTATCCTGTCATTCAGCATAATTCTTAGCACAGGCAAGAAGGTCAATAAAATGTGCTGAAAGATTGAAGAAATAAGAACTTCCCTAGCCTATTGGCCCTTGCCTACTTAGCTATTAGGAGATTCTACCACTTTCTGCATCTTGTCTTTCATTATTGACAAATACTCATTCTTGATTAAAATTTTAGGAAGAGTATTAGGTTTACTGACTTATTTTTAAGGTGGATCTTAGGTAACTTTGTGGGGATTATTATACAAGATTGCCTTTCTTGGAACATGCCAGCAGCATCCTAAACCCTGGGAAGAGGTAGACAATATATGAGTAAAATAGTAAATAATATTCTGAGGAAGCATAGTGCATTTATCCCTTGCTCTCTTCCTTCTTCCAACAATTGAAAGCTTCAAAAGTTAGAGAAAGACTGTGGACAGATGCAAAACGTGAAGTTTGCATAATGTTGTTCTCCAAAAGCTATTACTAACAGAATTACCAGTATATCATATTAAGTAGATCTATTTATCCTATCAGTATGATGAAGCAAATCCATTTCAAGCTTTAAACTTCAATAAACAGCTTTAAAATCAGCATGTAACCTGACATGAAGTCAAATAAATGTCTTTAAATTAGGTGTCATATTTAACCTAAACTACCTTTAGAATGCATGGTTTACAGTGCAAACTTGAGTTTCTAAGAAATTAACCAAGAAGGAAAAACTTATTCTCTTAATTTTTTCTTAAAAAAAAGAAGAGTTGAAAATGAGGGAACTTATTATATCTGCAACATAGCTTTCAGCATGTTATTGCAACCTTCAAGTATTCTTTAAATATCTAATTTATTTTTTTCTGGGTGAATCACTGTTGACAGTAGTGATTGGTTACTTCACCACCCATCATTACATTCTTGACATTTAAGTTACTATACACTAATATTCCTTTGAGATTTAGCATGAGACTTTGAAAATGCATGCTCAACACTGGAATACATTTTTCTTCTTCAGGGAATAGAGATAGCAGAGTTTGAAATATCTAAGTGACACACTT
This sequence comes from Aplodontia rufa, assembly GCA_004027875.1. Taxonomy (NCBI): domain Eukaryota; kingdom Metazoa; phylum Chordata; class Mammalia; order Rodentia; family Aplodontiidae; genus Aplodontia; species Aplodontia rufa. The sequence continues at coordinate 9,626 of PVKS010009242.1, forward strand.
TTTATATTTTAAATATATATTGCTGCCATTAAATTCTAATTATCAAGAAAATTATACCTTAAATAATACACAAATTTATTTTTTATTAAAAAACCCAAACTTTGTAGAATTATGTGGGGTAATGTAAATAAGAGAATTAATTAGCTAAAACTTCAACAGTTGGCACATGAATTGGAGTAAATGAACCATTGATTTAAAAAAAAAAATCACTGAGGGAACTTAAAGGAAGTCATTTCCTTAATTCATCTGTATAGTGTTTCCTTTGCCGAAATAAAGTCACAACTTACTAAGGCACTATTCAAAAATAAAATAAGCAAAACCATTACAATTTTATTCCAAACATTTGAGTAACCTCTGTGGCGGGTCAGTTCCCAGCTCAGTGCTCACATATCAGCCAGTGCCATGCCCCACTTAAGTCGTGCATAATTTTATTTTTGAACTGTTTTTTAGGAGTTGGTGTCCATTACAGCACTTACACAGAGTAGAATTAGTCTCCCATGTGCCTTATAATTACTTTTTAATGCAATATGCTGCTTAAAGGAGGCTTATTTTCCAAGTTTAGTAACTTTTTCCTCATTAAGCATATTTATCTTTCAACACACTAGCTATGGGGTGCTGGCTTGGGTGGTGTTGCTGAGGAACCAAATTGCTTCCTGATGACCAGGCAGCCATCCTAATGTAACAACATGGACCAGCCCGAGCCAGCCATCATTAGCATTTCAGTTAGTGTTATGGATTTTTATTTAATTCAAGCAAACTAATGGAAGTTAAATTTTTTTTACATTTATAGTTGTATTATCCTTAAACTTACATTTAAGTTACAACTCACACTTCATAAAATTTTAGAGTTGAGAAGGACCTCAAAAATCTCTTTGGTCATCTCCTTATAATTTGCAATTCTTATTAATATGAACTAAATGCATCATTATCCAGAAGCTCAACCATTTAGTAGTATTGAGCATTGTCCATCACAAACATGATAATTTGCCCTGGACAATTAGAAGCTGACTTTGAGACAGTTAGATTCTTTTCTTTTCTTTTAAGATCAAGAATACATACTACAATATTTAAATACATGAGACCACTCAGATAGACAAACACCATAGCACTTTTGAAATTTATATTAATGACATATAAATATTGATATTCAAATAACAGAGATATTAAAATAAAAATGATTACTGAGCCCAAAGTTATTATATCAAAGATGTCCTTATAAACAATATTTTTATAGTTTTTAAGTTGATAGATATTAACTATATTTATGGGGCACAATGTGAAGTTTCAATACCAGTATACATTATGGAATGATCAAATCTGGACACAGATACCATCTTGGAATCAATTTATATGGCAGCTCACATTTTCTACAGTATTTTAATATCAATTATTGTATTTGATCTTAATAAGTAGATATGGTGGACACTGTGATTGTCCCACCAGTTTCTCCTTAAACCTTACCATTCCTGAAAGCTTTCACTGGAGGTTTCTGCACCCCTTCCCCTGAGGGTTTTCTTTGTCACCAGATACCTTAAGGGAAATGAGCACAGGTTGAAGGTGGTAGGCAGGTGATGTTTCTGTGAATAGCATTCAAACAATGATGGAAAGGTATTAGTAGTGTATAAACACCCCAGCTCCCGCGTCTCTCAAAAGAGTAATCCTGCACGTGTTCCACATGAATACAAAACATTCCCCAGGTGCCACAGCAGCCAGCTGCCCTATAAGGCAGCCATTAGCAGCTCCTTTCCTTTCTTTCCTCACCTCTTCATTCCAGACCAGTGCTTCCGGGGATCACCTATGAAATAGGCTGCTTTCTTTCAAATGGTCGTATTCTGATAGAACACTACCTAAGCTCAATTTTGCTTTCCCTTCTATAAGGGAAGAGATGCTGAGGTTGAAATATGATTCATACTTACTTATTCATAAGTTAAGGAAACAAATTATCAAGCTTAGCTTGAGTTTTCTGTCTCAACATGCATCACACTGTCTGTGAAATGATTTTAGTTTTAGTGGGGCAAGCCTCCTAATGTTGAAGGAGTGGAGTGATTCTCCACTAACAGATATATGAAATCTGCCCTTTTCTACTCCACATGTACAAAAGCAAGGAGGCCAAATCAGTGGTGTCAATCTCAGCTTGGGACAAATGGAATTTCCATGTGGCCTTTAGGTTCCATCAGAATTGAAATATTTTGGTTATTGCCTAACTACCAGGTTAGGCATCTTAAATGTAGACTTTAAACAAAAGAAAATTTTTCAAAGATTAAGATGCATAAAAATATACTCATTTCTAATAAACAAATTCCCCTATTTTGACTAAGGGTAAAAAGCACACATACTCAACTATGAGTTGTATTTTAAGCCAAAATTCTTCTTCATTAAACAGAACATTGCAAGTCTGAAGGTACTAGGTTTATGCCAATCATTGTTTTGTCCCAATTTTGGCCCCTTGACACCCTGTTTATACTGGCTGCCGTGCCCCGACTATTTCTGTCTACATTGTCAGGCCTGATGAGAGGCCTTTGGACTTCCCCACATGTAATACAAAACCCCACAATTACTACTATTACTAGACACAATGTTTTTGATTTTCCTGCTTCTTTTCAAAATTTTAGTTTTCTACCTTTATTTCATGCTCCCTACTTTTAATCTCAACTGCTTCTTTTGCCTTTATGTGTTCTGTTTGCTCCGTGAAGTTATGTATTCTATCTTGGCATGTTGCTATTTCTACTGTCTCTTGTACCCTGTGGGCCCTCTCTCAAACACCACCAACATCTGCAATATAGCTTCAGGTCTACATTTGTGCATGAATACTTTTTCAGTCTCTGGAATTTACTTATTCCTTAACTTTTTCTCTAATCACACATTATGTATTTATTTTGATCTTTGCATTTTTCTTTAGCTGACATTACTTTGTTCACTTGCTCCTGTAGAAGATTGGAAGTTTCAAATAGGTTCAAGACAAGATGCCGTATTTTTTGTTTCTTTTTGATCCTGGGGTCTTAACACATGTCCTAATTCAAGAACAAAAAAAGATTTGCATATGCGTTGAATAACAATGCTTCTTGCTTGGATAAGATATTATAAATCTTCCTCTGTGGAAATAATGCCATTTGTATTTTAGCATAAATGAACTGGCTTCCAGGAAGCCACTGACAGAGAGTACAAAGAAACTCCTGCTCTACTGCAGATCACTATAGAAAGCTTCTTAAATCTACCTTTTAGAATATGAAATTATTGTTTTCAAAGAGTAAAAATTGCTTCCTATTTCATAAGGATTTATGAAGGAATTCCACAGAAGACAGAGCTATGATTCTTTTCTAATGCATATTTTTCTACAGTTATATAACTAGTATAGTGAAAAGCATAATTTGTGGTGATTATAAAGCAAATATTTGTCTTGTGTTTGAGTGTTGCTCTGTGAGCTAGTGTATCCTTTGCACCTAGATGAAAGCAGTAGGAAGGCAGTAAAATTCCGTGATTTCCCTCATCACTATAAGTAGTTCAAAATCTTTTTAACAGTTTTATTTTTTTGAAAGATACAGTTTCATTTCAGAATTAAAATCTTTGGTTGCATAACATATCAAACTGTCCAACTATTGTAAGTTACAACTACTTCCCCTCTTATTAGGGCCTATCTCATCATGACATCTACTGCAGGCAGGGGAGAAGGATCTGCTTCTTTCTTCCTCTATCAGCATTCTCCCCAGCTTTCCCTTCTCTGGGTTGTAACTTTAGTGCTCCAGAACAGGTTGAGTATAGGAAAGAAAACAATCATGCTTGACTTGCACTGTTATACACAGACTGAACAATGACTTTTTGGTGAGTACTTTCATGGGCTCATTGGAGAGTGTCCATTGACATCTATCTATCTATCTATCTATCTATCATCTATCATCTATCTCCCTATCTATATCTATCATCTATCTATATCTATCTTCTTTCTTTCTTTCTTTCTTTCTTTCTCCTTTCTTCCTTTCTTTCTTTCTTTCTTTCTTTCTTTCTTTCTTTCTTTCTTTCTTTCATCAGAGATTGAACCTAGGGATGCTTTACCACTGAATCACATCCCCAGATCATTTTATTTTTTTACATTTTAAGATAGGGCCTAAGTTGCTGAGGCTAGGTTTGAATTTGCAATCCTCCTACCTTAGACTCCTGAGTCGCTGGGATTAAATCTGTGCACCACCATGCCCAGTGCAATACCTACTTCTGAGTGGTAACTCTCTCCTGTAATAACCCTGGCAAAGGTGATACACTCTCCCTTAGATTGTTGATGACTCCATCCAAAGTCCAGAGTAACCTTCAGTGCCCTCTTCTGAGTCTTACTCTTCCAGGGTTTAAGAAAGATCCACTTTGCCTCTCTCTTGTATCTAACCTCCATCTATTCTAATGAACATATTTCAGGTATCCTTTCAGCTGACTAAAATTGGGAAAGCAGGACAAGCCCAAGGAAGCAATCATTTCTTTCTTTCTTTATAATCGCTAGTCTATGCTTTGAGACTTGAGGAGGTTCACGCCAGCTTCTGGGCAAGTGTGGGACTCAGAGTACATTTCTTGTAAAGGCATCCACAATTTCCCATCTGCTCTTGCTCACAATGTAAGTTGTTTGTGTATTGTAACCAGTGATTGTATAACTACATTTATATTTCCCACAACTTCCTTTTTAATAATCTATTACAGGAAAAAATGTTCTATCCATTTTTTGTTCAATTTATATTCCACAGATAAGGTGTATTTATCATGACAGGTCAATAAAACCAATGAAGACTTCTTAAAGAAGTAATTTCTCACAGTAAAGTCATAGATGCATCATGGTGGCCTCATAAACTGAACAATTATTGGCGAAATCTTTGTCTTGTGGATTTAAAGAAAGCAGGAGATCTTGATTTCAGTTCATAGCACAGGGGCCAAATTCTGTGTTTTCATAATGAGCAACAATATTAGTTAATATTTACTGAATACTTGCTAAGGGTCTGGTATAATGCTCACTCTTTTATACAATAGATGGCCTTCCATGAGTGATCTTGTATACCTAGCACCATTCTTATCATTTTACATGTATTGCCAAATTCAATCCTCACAATAAACCTACGAGGTTGATGTCATTACTGTCATCCCACTTTTAGAGACTAGAGAAACAAGGCTCAGAAATTTAAGCAATATTTATAAAATCTCAAAGCTATGAAGGCCAATCAAGGATCTTTTCTGTTTTTTAGTACACTTTAACATTGAAAATATCTCACTGTGATATCTGTTTGTGTGAGATCTACTGTTAAGATTATCAGGCTTTCAAGGAATCAGCCAGTTATTATTTAATCTTCCATTCTCGGTATTTAATGCATGGTAGATATTAGACATTTTTCTCCATGAACTGAAGAGTACTTTTAATTGTGGACTCTATAATACAAAAATTTTATAAACAACTCTAATTGTACAAAATTAAGCAAGCAGTTAGCTATCATTATGAATTTCTGGTTGAATAAGTTACAAACACAAAAATATAAACTAAACAGTAAGAATTTTATCTGGCTTATATTCTTCTAAAATCTCAATGTTAAGAACTTTTCCTCCCTAAGCAATTGTCAGTGATAAATATGTTGTTAGATCATTATAGAGGCCATTTTTGATAAATAATGTAGCTTTAATTTCTACACTTTTTTAAAAAAAAAAGAAAGAGGGGGCAGTGAGAGCGAGAAACAATCTTTATTTAGTTTTCATGTGACTTTCATTCCTCAGATACGCCATTGTGTACATGGTGCTGGGGTTTGAACTCATGTACTCACATATGCCAGGCAAGTGCTATAATTGCTGAGCCACCTCTCCAGCCCTCATTTCTATATTTCTTATTCTAGCTTTACTTTTGACCCAAATTGGGTCCTGTCTTTCCTGATATTTGTATGCTATTTGCAGAGGCTTTAACCTTTTGTTCTTTTTTTTTTTAAGGACAGTGAGAGAGAGACAGAGTCAATTTTTATTTTATTTAGTTTTTCACATGGCTTTCGTTGCTCTGACACTTAGTTGTGTACGTGGATGCAGAGGTTTGAACCTGTGTATTTGCACATGCCAGGCAAGCGCCATAACCACTGAGCCACTGCTCCAGCCCCTAACCTCTTGTTCTTAACAGAACTGCAAATATTTTAGTAATAACTTTCATACATCCTGACTCTTTTCTGATTTAATAATGTATTAGGAAAGAAAAATTTTAGTTTACGCTCTCTCTGTTACTCCTAAATCAAAGGCATTACATTTAGGTTTTCAGAAAAGACAATAGCTTTGGAAAAAGGTTTACATTTAGAACCAAAGTGGGACTTATTAAATTCATTTATGATTCTTTTTTTCAGTTTTATTTATTTATTTGGTTTTTGATGTGTTTTTGGATGCAGTTTTCTAGAATTTTATTAAGGATTTTTCATCTATGTTCATCAGAGAAATTGGTCTGTAGTTTTCTCTTTTTTTTTCTTTTTCAAAGAGAGAGAGAAGAACATTGAGACATAGACGAAAAAAATAATCAATTTTATTTAGTTTTACATCTGGCACGTCTTGTGTATGTGATGCTGGGGTTTGATCCTGCATCCTTGTGCTTGCCAGGCCAATTGAGCCATTGCTGAGCCACTGCTCCAGCCCCTAGTTTTCTTTTCTTGATGTGTCTTTGTTGGGTTTTAGAATCAGGGTTATGATTTCCTCATAAAAAGTGTTTGGGAGGGTACTATCCCTTTAAATTTTGTGGAATAGCTTACTATGGGGAGGTGTTAATTTTTCTGTAAAGACCTAGTAGAACTCTGCTGAGAATCCATCAGGTCCTGGGGTATTGTTTTGGGAAGGCCTTTGATAGCTGTTTCAATTTGGCTACCTGAGATTGGTTTGTTTAGATTTTCAGGGTCCTCGTGTGTTAATTTGGGAATGTTGTCTATGGCTAGGAATTTGTCCATGTCTTCCATATTTTCAAGCTTGGAAGACTATAATTTTTAAAAATGGGTTTTAATAATCCTCTGTATTTCGGGTGAGTCAGTGGTGATGTCCCCATTTTTGTTTCTGATTTTGTTGACTTGCTTCACTTCATTCTTCCTTCTGGTGAGGTTGGTTAGGGGGTCTGCCAATTTTAATTTATTTTTTTGGGAAGAAACAACTCTGTTTTTCATTGATTCTTTGTATTTTTTGTTGTTGTTGTTGTTGTTGTTGTTTTCAATTTCATTGATTTCAGCTCTGATCTAGATTATTTCCTGCCCTCTGTTGGATTTGGGATTGGATTGTTGCCATTTCTGTAGGCATTTGAGATGGAACATAAGCTTATTTTATGGGCTCTCTCCTAATTTTTGATGAAGGCACTCAGTGCTATAAATTTACATATCATATTATTTCTTTGGGTGCATTTTGATTGTACAATATCTAAATTTCTTAATAAAAGAAAAAAAGAGTGCTTGCATCTTGTCTCAGAGATTTTGATACATTGTGTCATCATTCTCATTTGTTTCCAAGAATTTTGTGATGTTTGTTCTCATTTCCTCTTTGGTCCTTTCTTAAGTTAAGAAGTTATTTTTCAATCTCTGTGTATTTATAGATGGTCAATTTTTTTTCCAGGGCTGAGGACCGAACTCCGGGCCTTGAGCATGCTAGGCAAGCACTCTGCCACTAAGCTAAATCCACAACCCCTATAGACGGTCTTTTAACTACGATAGAATAACAATAAATACTTTGTTTTGAGAAGATAAGTGGGTTAAAAACCAAAATATATAATACTAATTCTACTTTGAACATTAATTAGATTTTAGGCCTCAGCTTTATGATGTTATTTAGTAACTAATAATATAGTCCTTTCTCAGCCCTTGACCTACCCATTTTGCCCTCACCTGCAGGCAAATAAATAAATACCCACAATGATTTTGTTTATACGATTATAAAGATGTCTACTTATACAATGAAATAACTGATGCTATAGAAACAATTCTAAGGTTACTACATACTATGAAGTCTTAATGCTAAGAAATTCTTGGCTTAAGAGTTTCCTATCTGACATAAGAAACAGAAAATAGAGTTGTTTACTTCTAAGCCACAATTAAGCTTTGTTTGTATTTTCATGTTATAGATTCTCTAAGCAATCTTTAAATGTAACAACCTCAGTTATAATTTCCACAAAAACTTCATTCTATTTTTATGCTTATATGTTCAAGAATTTACCTATTAAGACTTATAAAAGAATCTCAGAGTAAGAAAAATATCCACTGTATCTGTAATGTTTGGATCTGGAATGTTCCCCAAAGTCTTCTGTGTTCAGAGAAGAGGTTTTTGGGAAGTGATTGGATCATGAAGATTCTAGCCTCATCAGTTGATTAATCCATTGACAGCTGAATGGACTATTGGAAGGTAGGCTGTAGTTGGAGGAAGTAGGTCACCCGGGTGTTCCTTGGAAGGCTTTAACTTCTCTCCAAGCACCTTCCCCAACTCTGCCTCTGCTTTCTGGCTGCCATGAGCTGAACAGTTTTTCTCTGCTGTGCATTTCTGCAGTGATGTTCTGCCTCATCTCAGGAATAGAGCGATAGAGCTGGCAGACCACGGGCTGAAACCTTTGCAATCATGTGTCAAAATAAATCTTTCCTCCTTTAAGTTTATTCTTGTCAGTTATGTTGATCTCAGCAATGAAAAGCTGACTAACACGTAGAACATAGATTATTATATTTGAAAATGACTTATATATGGAAATCATTAGTGAAATATATGATTCAAATCAAGAAACTAAAATTCAGCACAATATATCTTTAAAAGGTGTCACATCACATTAATAACAAAGCTGAGCCCGAGTCATAGGCATTATGGTTTAGTATATAAATTAGAATGGTTAGCTAAACACTTAATAAATATTATTTCAGTCAACTAATCTACCATGTTCTAGTACTCATCTTTTAATACTAAGATTGCAAATTGCAATGAAAAATTTTCTCCAAGAAGAAAGAACTTCGCATAACCATTCTTGTGAAATGGGATCTCTTTTGGTTTAAAACGAAAAAATGCCTGACACAAGTGATAATAGACCAAAGAAAATTGAGTTTTTCAGTGGGGTAATGCTAGGATTACATTGAAAAGAGTAATTCATTAGTTCAAGGTTGGCCGCAATTGGGACCAGAATTGGCAACTTCCTCTGCACTGTTATTTTGAGGGAAACATCATGATTCTGTTTTACCAGAATATTGCCCACTAGCCTCTGTTTCCTGAACTTATTTTGTCATCACTTTTAAAGAATTAAGGCATTTCTAATAAGCAGTTACCAAATATATCACATCCCTGACTAAAACTGTTATCACCACCATCATCAAAAGAGGAATAAGACCTCAGTTAACTGAGGAAACCAGGACCTCATATCCAGGTCTCATGTTGGGAGGCTATGAGTAGCAGATACATTGGTAACTAGACAGGGCACAAGAAACCACCTAAAAGAGGGATAGAGGGATGCAAAAGAAAAACTTGCCAATGTTAAAAAAATGCACTAATAATCAACTCAGCACATTAATAGGAGAGTATGTGGTTGGGATGTCTTTGGAAGTACACAGATTTATGTATTATTTTACATTGTAATCTGTTTTAGTCAGCTATTTTGTCACTGTGACTAAACCATTAGACAAGAACAACTTTAGGAGGAAAAATTAATTCGGAAGCTCATGGGTTCAGAGGTCTTTGTCCATAGTTGGCCAGTTCCGTTCCTTGGGGCTTGAGGTGAGGCTGAATATCATGACTGAAGAGTGTGACAGAGTGAAGTGGGTGAAGGCATGACTCCAGGAGGCAGAGTGAGAAACTCCATGCTAGATACAAATACGCAGCACAAAGGCCCCCAATGACCCCACCTTTTCCAGCCATACACTACCTGCCTTCAGTAGAGAGTTAATCCCTATCAAGCAATTAATTCATGGATTGAATTATGGCTCTTATAACCCACTCATTTCATCTCATCCCTTCTGGATTGTCATTTAATGAGCTTTGGGAGACACCTCATATTCAAACCATTACATAGACCTTCACTGTATGTTTTACTTTGCTTTGCAGCATTTGACATGGCTTTTAATAAAATATTGTAGGTATGATCATTTAATTGTTTCCATTCCAAGTTCTTAAACACATACACACACATGTGCGTGCATGCACACACACACACACTCCCCGAGTTATTATGGGCCTTCAGGACATAAGATCTGATTTTTTTTTTTACTAATTTATTATCCGCATCTAACTTGAAACTTGGCATATGAAACTCACTCTTTAAATATTTACTAAATGAGGCAAGATGAAAGAATTAAAAAATAATAATCTCGTATTTAAAAAGTTGACTACTGCCTTTGTGGCCTTTGCTTGATATTATATAATATTTCATAATTATTAAATTCTGATTAGAAAAAGTCAGCGGCCATTATGGAAGGAAGAGAGTAATTGCCAAGTTGTAGTAAACTTTAGGCCTACTGCTAAATGCCATTGCCCTACATGTAAACAATTACCTGGGGCTGAGGTTGTTTGTTATGGGTTGGATAAGGTTAACTATGGAAAACCATAGATATTTTAATTCTTGCTTATGAGATGCCATGACTTCTTGAAAACAAGTGTCTATAAAGTAAAGTAGCCATTTTCCCCTCACTTTAAATGTTATTGTGTGAACAGTCAGAAGTCAGCCACTGGATCAGAATCCAGAACCACAGAGGTGTTGGCTTCAGCTCCAAGGGTTTTAATTCACGAGCTCCTAGTTATAAGTGGATATATGTTGAAAGCCAGCAATATGTGGAAAAAAATCTCGGGCTCAGTGATTATTTATTTTGGGCTAAAAATGAATACCACAGCTGGATTCTTTCTACATTTTTTTTTCTCGTTTCACTGTTACATTTGAGAATAAAGACTTTGGACTGTTAAAGAGTGTTGTGGAAATTTAAATTTGACATTTCTCTATTCTGAAAGACCAGAAAGTACTTCCATTAGCTTCCTTTGGTTCCTTCCCCTGCATTTACTCCCCATTTTAGGAAATCCTTCACCTACGATACAATCACATTTTACCTCTGTAGAAAGAATATACTTAGGTCTCACTCCATCCATGACGAGATTCATTCTCCCATGACAACTGCTACTATAGCAATGGAAACATAATTCACTCATGTGCCCCAAATCAGAATTCCACAAAAGCAAGCACAGAAATGCCTGGCACAATGAATAAACCTTAGGCAAATTTAAGCTTTCACTGCTAGACTCCATGACCCGTACTTGTCAATTTCATTACAGAAGATATTATTTTTTTCAGGAAAACACATGTTTTACATCCATTGAAACACTACTTCTCCTTAGGAAGCTTGGAAACCAGCTTACTTATGTCTGTGTTAAATGGACTTGACTGACAAATGTTTTCTAACTTAAAGGCCTATCTTCCAATTCATTATTGTCATTTATACTGAGGAGTTTAGCACATCACAATAATATTGTATTGCGTTTTTAAAAGCAAGGAATCTCCACTAACAACAAAAGACAAAGGATGCATTTACACTTCAGATCTCTAAACTAACTTTTGGCAGCCTTTAAAAGTTTTTCTATGGGCAAAACAAAAATTAATAGGAATATTTAAATAAATAATCAATATGAGAGTGAATAAAACTATTAGTCATATTTTACTCCTTATGATAAATCTCTCTGTATACTAACCTAAGTATATCACAGAATGCTATATTATTGTATAGCTGCAAAACTACCAAAAAGTTCTTAATTTACAAAGTGAGCCACAATAGTTAGGGAAAGGTAATAACTTTGAGACATGAGCCCAACTCCATCATTATCTTGATATACCAGTGCAAATCCTCAGTATACTGGTGGTGAATCAGTAAGTCTTAACTGAAGGACTGTCAAGGTAGGCAACATTGGGTCCAATTATTTTCTCAGATCCTAGCATTTTGTGATTGCATAAAAGTGTTTGTTTGTTCTGAGTATACTCTTAGCGTTTCCAAGAGTAAAAATCCTCAGTCAATTACTGTCAGAGGGTCTAGCATGGTGGTGCACAAGTGTAACCCTACTGACTTAGGAGGCTCAGGTAGAAGGATGGCAAGTTTGAGGCCAGCGTGGGCAACTTACTGAGACTCCGTCTCAAAATGAAAAGCTCTAAAAAGAACTGGGATGTAGCTCAGTGATAAAGTACACTTGGGTTCAATTCTCAGCAGTTAAAAAAAGTATTGTCATAAATCTTTGAAAGTCTCAGGAATAGATGTATAATAATTATAGGTTGACATTTTTCATAGTAATATTATTTTTTATTGTTTGTAAAGAAACTGTTTCTTTTTCTGGGGTATGCAAGGATAAGACAAGAATTACAGTTTGAAACAGAAGCTACAATTACTCTTAAATTGTAACTGGTAGTTCTATTCCTTTACAGTATACAAAGGAGCCAAGTGGTATTTCAGGATTTTTGTCACTTTTAATGTCCTCTGAAAAATTAGACAGTGAGCTATTCCAGCCATCCCCTTAATGTGTTCCAGTGCTAGAAATTATTGTCTAGCATGTAAAACTAATCACTAAGCTTAACTTAATTATGCTTCTGTAGTTGTAGATTTTGAATTACCCTGCATCAGTAAAATATTTTCCAACCATATTATTCCATCTGTTTTCATAGCATTTATTGATACCAGATAGTTTCCATCATAAAATTCTTAGGTTATAATTAATTCTTCCAAAGGTTATTAAATAATAATAATGTGACAGCGTTTGAAATAGAAGTTTGAAGCTTTTTTGAAGGATGTACACACACATAAAGAGATAAAAATAAGGTATTTTCCTAATAATATTTGCTATTCATAAATGCTGTCTGGAAAACTATCAAGTAAATAAATAAATGAATAAATAGGTCACAACTTACTTGTATTCTGTAAGTGTTAGTATTACTAAAGGAAGTAAGATAATCTCATTTCAAATAAGGTTTCACTTACATGAATTATTGTGCACAAGAATGTCTTTTTAAATATGAGTTGCAACACCAGAATACCATAGATTGAGTGGTTTAAACAACAAACATTTATTGCTCATAGCTCCTGAGGTTGGAATCTCAAGGTTAGGTTTCCAGCATAGTCGGATTCTTGGGGAGGTTCCTTCTCCTGGTTTTCAGACACTATTTTTTCCTTGTATCTTCACTAATTGTGCAACTGAATGAGGGGAACAAGCTCCTTTATGTCTGTTAACACAAGCATTGGTCCTATTCATGAGGATTTTCTTCTCATAAACTAATTATGTCTCAAAGACCCCACCTCTAAATCATCACACTGGGGAATAGGATTCAGCATACAATCTTTGGGGTGATATATTCAGTTATTTGTGCCTATCTGGCAAAGGGAATATTTCTAGTTCATATATTTTCATTTTGTGCAAATAATAAATCACTAAAAATGGAGATAATTAAAATAAGAAGCATTTAATGACACAAAAAGAATTAGAGCAATTTTTAGCATAAAAACTAGAGATTTCAATAATGACATCTTTCAAAGACGGAAGAAAGATGGTAAAAAATAAATTTGGCTTAGAACTGCAACTTCATGACTTTGGAGACACTGAGATTTGTAGGTGGGTTTAGTGGAAGGTGCCAAGTGAGGAAACAAGAATGCATGCATTAAACCTTCAAATCAGGACGTCAATGAACCTTTTGGAAGACATCTAGTCATGGGATAAAATATGCATTTCCTAAAACAAGAATAAATGTATGTATGTAGCACATGAAAATTGCAGAAGAGAGGAATTTTGAAATACTGTTTTGAGAAAGATGTGGTAACATAGAGGGAAATAAATTGAAATTTGATACTTTAATTTGAGTAATGAGTTAAATGGCATTGATCCTGGCCATTAATTTTGCATGATGGTAATTTTGGTTTGTTTTAAATAATTTAAAATATTTTTAGTGAGTATAATGATGCCTGGCCACTTGTCATTTTGCCACATATTTTCTACAGTAAATGAAGATTCAGGGCTCAGCGGTCATGCTGTTAATCTGCTGAAGAATTTCTTTGAATTTTGTAGGAATCTCCTGCAATTGAAGAGGTATTTGTTCATTATCATTGTACCTGACCTCCAAAAAATTATGTTATCAAGAGTAAAAGAAAAATAGAAGTATGTTACTATTATTATTTAAATTTTGTGGTAGACAGTATGTGTTTGATGGGGTCTTAGGAGACTTTAGGCTTAAGGGAGAAGATTGTGCATTATTAGAAAGACCAGGAGTCTTAAACCTGGTTTATGAATATACAGCTGTACTAGGTATGGCCTCTCCGTGTCAAGTTCACTAATGCAAAAGAATACCATATGAAATAGGAAGTATGGTATTCATTCTTGTGATACCAGGGAGATGCTTCATATGAAAACCAATTCACACCATATCTACAAAAAATAAAACTGAGTAGTATAAATGTAATGATCGGGAATTCCTGTGGGCTTTTCACAAGTTCCAGTGAACAAGGTTTCAAGAGCCATTTTCTTCTCCACGTAAATCTAGAATAATTAGTGTGAAAAGAAACATAAAGAATGTTGTGATCCAATTTCTTTATGTTGCATATTTAGAAACTAACATATTAGAATTTGTAATATATTAGGTAGATCTAAATTTCTCCCTGAAAATATCAAAAAATGCATTTCAATTATGTGAGAATTTTCTATACAGGTTCACATTTGAGTTAGCAGAGTCTCAACTGAAGTTCAGTTCTTGTGTGTTACTCAGGTAAGACAATGCCTCTCAAATTTTCATTGATTGTTGTTTTAACTTTCCAAACTACTATGGACTGATACTTTTGTAAAACACAAGAAAACTTTATTACTAGTTAGATAATCACATAGATTTTGGTTCATTGTTTCTAATATTTTCATATGTCTTATGTTGACACAGATCAGCAAAAATTTATGGACCACATATTCTAATGTGTAAAGCACTAATTTGAGAAAACAGAATATCAAGAGATATTTAGGAAAATAAAAACAATTTATGTGCTACTGAAGCTAATAGACAAATATGGAACTTTTATCAAATACCTAACTCCATAGGCATAATATCATTGCCAGCACACTTCCATACAAATTTGTCTTTGCTTTTATTACACTCTAATTCCTATTCATTATCAAATAACCATAACTATATTTCAGGATCGATGTGTTTTTTGCAGTTTAAATAAGGTGATCCAAGTACAGAACTCAGTGCTGTAGATAATAAAGAATGGAGTTGTAGGCCAGAGGGGACCTGCCTTTAGGGAGTCCCAACAGATCAGATCCAGACACACACTCCAAACCAAATGTAAAAATTAGAGGTGAAACGCAGGGAAGGGATTTCTATAATATAGCTGTATGGGCAAGAACAGCAGGATCAAGTGTCCTCAGTTCTGTCTTTGGGAGTACTAACAAAAGCTTTGGATTTAAATAAAGAAGGAACAAAATGTGTATGTGTGTGTGTGTGAAAGTAAAAGTGTGTGTAGTGCATCAGTCTTGGTCAAACTTTTATCTGGTTGATTATTATCTCAAGATTGGCTAGGCAGAGTCTTGTCCTGGATAACAGTTGCTGTTGCTTGGGGCGGGGGTGGGGGCAGGGTAGTTTCTTAGAAGATGTTTTTCCATCTGTCCTGTTGTTCCTGGAATCCAAGGTGCTGCAAGAGAGAATGACTCAAAACAGAACAGATAGATGCAAAATGGAGGTAGAGATGCCAAACTTTTATTCTGCTTTTAATTACCATTTGGGCATTTACGGGCATCTGCAGATCCAAGTGAAGAGAGTGCTTTTTGCAAAATCACTTCTAACTCATTGTTGAGTATATTCCTTACTGCTCTATTCTTTCCTGTCTCTTTCTCAGTGTCTTTCTTAGTATATCTGTGGATATGTGACAGCAAATGTTACTCTTATCATGCATTTTTTTAAGGAGTGGCATTATAACAAATGTTTAGCCAACATCTGCTTCCACAGTGAATTCCAATGTAACCATGCAATCAAAATATTTTGTTTAACATACGCAATTGCTGAAGTATCTTTAACTCTTTTGAGCTCAGCCTTTTGAAAGTTTCAGTTGTAGATACGAGATTTGGCAACATTCCTTCCAGAATACAGCAACGAGTGGCACTTTTTCTGTGATTCATTTGACATCTGAGTGTTTGCTTCCACACGAGCGTCTGAAACCTTTGGGACTTCACTCTTCATCCAGGATATGATGAATATTCAAGGTGATCCTTCAGATGTAACTCTGGCTCCATAGTGATGTGCTTCCTGATGCTATGCTAAAGTGCTTTGAATCAGGGCTTCAGGAAGCTCTTCTTTTAAAAAGCTGATTAAGATATGGTTGCTAATTAAGGGGTCAGCAAGAACGTTACCATATGGTATCCTGTAAATATTATTTTAGACAGTCCAGTGATGACAAGGAAGTCCCATCAGTGTGTCTCAAAATAATTGCTGTAAGTTGCTACTGTGGAGTCTGATCGCTAGAAACCTACTAGTAGCTATCACCACTGTCAATGGGTTCAACCAGAAAGCTGCCAATGTTAAGTGGAAGGGCTAAAAATTCCCATTCCGTTTGCTCTCATACAACAACTTCTCTTGCCTTTTGCCTTATAGCCTTGTGAACCCTGCTGACCTTCAGGGATCTAGAGCTCCATGGTCTTTATTTCTGCATCCAGAGTTCCATGGTCTTCATGCTAAGTCATCAACACTTAACCTAGAGGCTAAGATGTACTAGAAGGTAAATAAGCATTTAAAAAAGAAGAAAAGGAAGTCAAGAAAGCAGGCAAGCAGGAAGGAAGTAGGAAGGGAATAAAAGAAGGAAACAAAGAAAAGTACTAAAAAAAAATGAAGAAAAATTGGTCTATTGAAGCCATTACAAATTAGCAAATAGATTGCCAGGTTTTAGGAAATCTGAAAAACAAAGAATCTTTTTCTTCCTGATGAGATTTACCCTTCTGGGTTTTGTGTTGCACAATGGGTTGGGGCATATATAGCTTGTGAAGAAGATGGGTTGGAATGGAAGAAAAATAGTAATTATTAACTTTTCAAATACATATCTCAATGTGAAGAAAAATAGTATTATTCACTAGTAAATCTTCTAGTGTGGAGTTTAGAACTTTGGGGGTACATAATGAAAATTTTAATTGTAGCTTTTCTTATATTCTTGGTAAATGGCTCAACTTGGGAAGTTTTATAGAGGCTTTTTGAAGACTCAGAAAAAAATTACAAACAAGATTCCTCGATTAACTTATAATTTGTTCATATAGAAGAGAAACATTGTGGCACCAACTTGTCAAGACTGTTTTATAGGAAAATACATTGTGGCTCAACTCTATAAATTTCAGTGTGGACACAAATTATGGGATGATCAAAGAGAAAGCATGCTTGTAAGACAGACCAACAAAAATAAAAGGATGCAGTAAATTAGTGATAAATGTAGAATTTATTTCAAAGTTCAGCCAAGGTACATGTCATTCAGAGAGTCTAAAGAAACTGAAGTTTTCAATATTTCCAAGATAATTCAGAGCATTATGAAGTATGGACTTCACTTAAACAAACAAATCTTGAAGTCATAATACTGAGTGCTGTGATAACACACAAAAGTCACTTTAAAATACATAGAAAGAAAAGCAACCTTGTAGGATGAGCAAGCCCAGGCAGTCACCGGAAAAGTCATAAAACTGTGTTGGTTCAGTTACTGACTCACCTCTTGATTGATTTGCTGCTGGATTGTGACCTGAAGCCATTTATCAGGAGAAAGTAAGACAGGGATAATGAGTAATGCATCTAAGAAAAGGATAGGGCTTATAAAATGCTGTTTTCATAGGACAGTAAAGTCTGTGGTTATCAATTGTATTGGCTGGAATTCTGATTTTTACCTTTAGAATTAGGAGAGTGGCTCAAGAAAGACATTATGATCTGTACTTTTCCCAATTTAAATGCATTTTGGATTGCTCGTTAATCACAGTATGCACATACTATCAAAATTAATAGTTCAGCAGATTTTATTCTTTTTGGACTCATGGAGGTGGGATTTAAGCAAAAAATATACCACAGTTTCTTAATGTTCTTTTTAAAAATCAGATCATTGATAAAAATAAAATAGCTGCATACTTTTGTTATGATATAAATATCTATAATTTTACATAAAATTTCACCCATTTGAGCAATGCTAAGAAACATATGGTTGGGGGTCATAGTATAAATACATATACATATAAATACACATGCATATTTATTTATTTGAATTTTCAATATCCTTTTCCACTTTCTCTTCTTTAGATCTTTCTTCTCTCTCAAGTATAAACTCTTTCCTCATATTATCCCACTACTACTACCTGTTTTCCAAAACATTTCTCTTTATTCTCTTTGCCTTGGCCAGTATATCCTCAAGGCATCCTCTGGGCCCTGGAGTCTTGGGCTAATATATCTCATATGATCTGGTGTGCAAAATACTTTCACATCATCCAATTTCATTTCCTACTTTGATAGTTATGGAAGGCAAATTTTGTTTTTGCCCTTTCCTGTTTTTGCAAAGGCAAAATTTATCTCTTACATACTCTCCACATATACAATCATGGTTTGAAAACGATCTACATTTCATACATTTCACTGTATGTCTGCAATATTGCTTTTTGTCAGCCCAATTTCAGATGTCTGTCTTCCTGAGGGTTTCATGATTGTGAGTGGAAATTTAGGATATTTTTCTCACCCTTTTGGTATGTGATCTAGTCACATTCCATACTCCTCTCCCCTAAAATCCATACTTTGTGCAATTTTAACAGTTCTTGTTACAGGTCTCTTCTATCCTCTGGAGTATCTCATGTTCTCCATCACCATCTGAGTGAACCACACCTTCAGATCTTGCCTCTCAGTTGAAAAGGAAACAGTGTGCATTGTTTCACAGAAAAGAACTAGTGAAAATAGCAGCCCGCTCTAACATGTCTTAATTTTTTTTTTTTTACTCAATATCTCCCAACAAGATAGGTCTATTGATAACCCCCATATCAGTCAACTGAAGCTTAATCATGCTGCAGCCATCGACAGTTCTGCTTTAAGTCAGGAATTATCTTCAATTACCTGTGCCCAGCCAATTGACAACTACTATTCATCAAGTGCCATTGAGTAGTAGTCCATATCAAGGCTCAAATGATATATTTCACTGTTTTATATTCAAAAATTGAGCTGTAAGGCTTAGATAATTTAGCTTGCTCTGAAATACTAGTAGCTGATATATTTATATCTGCTGACTTGGAAGTAATCCACCATAACACATGGACTCTGGTACTCTAGTGTAGCAGATGAGGTGCCTTGTGACTCATTAGAACTGAGGAACAAGCATTCATGTTGTTAAAATTCTGTCTTTGCCTTGTGCTATCCTTGACCACAGTGCTTGCACAAGTCACAAAACTGAACAAACTTAAACTAAATTTTTTCAGTTTGGGATAGACATTCAGCTTTCTCCAATCAACTTTTAATGCTGAAGCCCAAACTTAGTAGGTAGAATGCTGAAGCCCAAACTTAGTAGGTAGACAGCTCTATTCCTAGTTTTGATATTACCAGTCATTCCTAAAACAATCTCACTGCTCAAGCCTCAACTAGTAACACAGGCTGGTGCCTGAGGTCAGGGCTTCTTTGGAGAGATAACAATTACATTTATCAGCTTACAAGTGCCTGAGTACCTACTGTTACAGCAATATTTCATTTTTGCACCTCATTTATCAGATTAGATGTCTGTTTACAGGATCCCCTAGCTGCCACTCTTCAAAGCATCTCTCTTTAGCCAGAAAAGCCCTTTGTTTTCTAGTAGAGCATACAAAACTTGTTCTAGGACCTGCTCCCACTCTTTCCTTTTCATAAGAATCCCTGAATCCTTCTCACTAAAGCTTAAACTATAGATTTAATGGTATAATATAGTACCTGTTATATCATTTCACTAAGACCTTATCACAAATAAATAAAATTCTGTTGGAGAGATTTTCAGGAACAATGATCTATTGGTGAAGTCATTTTGGAGCTGAACCAGTTATTACTACTTAGTTCTATTCATCACATATATATTATTGTGGGTATAATTTTGATATGGCTATGTGTGATCATTAAGTTTACTTTTTTTAATCTTTTGCCTGTATACATTTTGGATCTCCACTGATGTTACGTGCTACTTGGGAAGTCCAGATGCAAGTCTACGGGGGAATTTTTTCAATTGACTTGTAATTTTATTAACCTTATAAATATGTTTTAAATTATCTTATCTATACAATGAAATAGCAAACTTCTAGGCACATATCTCATGATTTCAGATAGAAAGTAATTTCTATATTTCATGTTTCATTATTGAGAATTTTATTAAAGAATAATAAGTTTTCTGGCTTTTTATGCTGCTTTATAGTAATACATAATAGTCAGGCTTATTTTGACATAGTTATACATGCATCATGGAATTTAGTTTATTTTAATTCAGTCTCCAGTCTACCCCCTTTCCCTCCCCTTATTCCCCTTTCCCTATTGTATTGGTCTTTTTTCCACTAATTTATTTATTTTTAATTGTTGTTTTACAGTATACATAAAGGGGGAATCCACTATGGTATATTTATTATATCAAATTCATTTCACAGTTCTTCCCCTTTTTCTGTCTCTCCTCTCTCACTTTCAATTTCTTTCTTCTACTCCTCTGATCTTCCATTTATCTTTATAATATTGGACCCCTTATCTTTTCCCTTACTTTACTCCAGGTTCCATGTAGCTCATTTCTTTTAAAAGTAGAAAATAAAGCATTTGATGGCTTTTTACATAGAAAACTTACAGAATAAGAATTATTTCTTAAAAATATTATTCTTCATGGGAAGAGACATTATTAGTTGGGTTTTATTTGGTCTTTTCAATATGGATACATGAAAACTGAATACCCCTAGAATCTCCTTACTAACTCTAAGTAGTGTTTTCCCTTTGAATATACATAGTGTATGACACGTGTTCTCTTGCTTGAGGTAGCTGAGGAGCTTAACCCATAGTCAGCTTGGGCTTGCTTAACCGGCTTTTAAAGTCCCAGTGGCTCCCTTGAATGATGCCTATAAATTCAACTTTTGTTCTGCTAAAAGACATATTTCAATTCTGTGATCTTTAAAGAAGGAAAAGAAACTCTTACTGTTTCATTTCTAAACTTAGAAATATCAAAGTATATAGCCCCTGAAATATGAAAGTTAGCGTTATGAGATAGCATTTCAAATTACAATGTCTTTTCCCCAGACTAAATGCATGAAATGCTTCCCAGGACATTTTGTACTCTCTGAGATTCAAATATGAGATGATTTCCCTGCTCCCACCACCTATTTATTTGCTGAAATTATTTGTGTGTGATAAAAGTAGCAATGCACAACATGTAATAATTTTTTAAAAAAATGTATAAACAAGTATCCATTTACTTCAAAATGTGCCCTAAGCAAAATTAAGTGAGAACATTTCAAAATATGATTAAATCTGAAATTAAATACGTAACTTGGAAACTTTTACATTATCATGTATTTCAACTCCTCAGTGAATATTTGTAGAATATGGGCATGCAGAAAATGCAGAACTGGCTGCATACCTTGGGAATTTTGGTTTCATTCAAGGTCTTTATATCAGTCATAAATATATAACGTATTATAAAAAGACAAAATAATAGTTAATCTATAATAAGGATGTGAAAAAATCTGGAGTAAGAGTTTATTATAATCAATGTCTTTCATATACATAAAGACTTTTAAAATACTGTTTTTCTTCAAGGGAAAGAAGTTTATGTACCTATGCTTACGATGTGATAGGATCATGTCAAGAAAATTTGTATTAACATTTTTTTTCAAAGTTCAATGCTATGGAGCAAATGTTATCCTTTAAATTATATATAATTTGCCATGACAGAAGTTTATGTCTTTATGTTATCTTTCCTCAATCCTAGGACATAATAAGGGAAGTCTATTTTACATAAAGCACAACATGTCACAATGGGGATAAACTATTTAAAGAATTTCTCTTGATAATAGTAGTTATAGTTAAGACACGAACAGTCATGCCCTCCATCCTGAAAATGTAGTACCCAAGGTTCAAAGATGCTTTAAAAGGTATCTCCTCAGTGAAAACAGCTTTCTTGAAAAACTTTTATAATTCACCCTCTTTTTTGTAGCAATTAATCCCTAAAGCCTCAATTTATAACATATTATCTTTCCAGTTGATAATTGTTTCTCCCATTTCAACTGTTTGTTCCAGCAAAGCTCCAATACTTTGTCTCGATCCTCACATTAAGATTATGCTTTCATTTGACATTTCCAAGGCATGTGTCTCCAGCTTGACAAAGATACTGCCAAAAAAGATCAAGCTCATGTACTAGGCTCACAGTTGAAGCAACACATAATCTATGGAAACTATAGATATGTTGGGGTGGGAAGGGAGGACAATAGAGGGAGGGATGATGAGGAGGGATCTAGGGCATCAATCAATAATGTAGCTTATTCTTTACTCCCCTGAGAGGCCAAATAATACTTATGCAATCATTTAATTCTGCAAAACACACAATTATATATATATGTGTATATATATATGTATATATATAAACAATTTTATATTTATAAAATATATATAAATATATTATATATATAAAGGAATTTAGATCTGCCCTAAGGGAAATATAGAAGAGTCAAGAGATTGGGGTGTAGGTGATGTGGGGTGATTGTGCGAAAAAAAGGAAGCCATTGCAAATAAGGTAACTATAGATAATGAAAATGCACTGTATATTTTCCAAAAACTAGAAGAAAGGATTTTGAATGATTTTAACTACAAAGAAATGATATTTAACTAGATAAGTATGATTAACCTGATTTAAACATTACATGATGTATATATCACACAATACACCATAAATACATGCAATTTTTCTTTTCAGTATCAGTTAAAAAATAAAAATAATTTTAAGAAAAGGAAAAAAAGTTGACTTCAATGCAATATGCATAACACCACTATCAATCTTGACCTGTCCTTACTGTATCTGACCTGGGCTTAGCAAAGCAATGATTAAGAAAAACAAACTCAAGGGAACTGAGAGTCAGAGCAATGTGTACAGGAATTCCAAGAAGTATTAGAGGTTCAAGGGTTGAATAATCTCTAAAATATCACTCAAACTTTCTGTCATATTCTCATTGTTCTAGTGTTGAGGATATATTGAGGTAAAATAAATGTAAGCATATAGGTTTTACATTCAATAAACTTCAGTTTAGTTTTATATATAATACATATACATAGGCAAATAGTGAATACTGGGGAACAAGTAAATTTCAAGAGAGGAAGAATTTGGAGTCATGGAGGGATCAGTTAGTTTTAAGTGCTTGGGCAACATTGCACAAATATCATGATCCATAGGTTTTAAACACCACAGAAAAATTGCACCAGAGATTTAGATGGTCATTTATACATGTAAATAACAGTTTAAATCACTGGAATATAAAAAAAATCACCCAGTGAGGATTTATAAAGTAAGAAAAAAATGAGACTTCAATGTCAGACCCTAAAAAAACTCAAGAATTTATTGTCACCAATGAATTCTTTGGGAATTTATTCAGTAATCAAACACAGTTATTCTCAGATTTTATTCTCTTCAAATTATTTACCTATTATTAATTTACTGTGAATTTTTTTTCAGAAAATAAAGATAATTTGTTTTTGAAAAGTCTATACTCATTTAACCACATTAGAGAGGACTGAGGAAATACAGAAGCTGGAGATTTCAGAAGTTACTGTTATCATGAAATAAAATAGAACAAAAACTATCTAAGGAGTCTTCATTTATTATGATTTCTAGGCCCCTTAATCATGTCTTAACAAGGAACAATTTGTGCTTGATTGACAAAGTAATCAATGTAGAAAAATATCAGCAGCGTGCTTTAACGGCTGATAGTTTTCAGACACTTTAGAAAAATCATATTACCAAATATTATCAACTGTTGATTCAATACCTTACATGCATATATAGAAAAAAGTTGAATTTTTTTCATACTTTGTACATAATGTCTGCCCCCATTTTCACCTGCTCCCTGATTTTTTTCTCTCTGTTCTGTATGAGTTTTAACATCTTAAGCTGTAATGTCATCTTTTTCTTTCTAGAGTTATAGAAAATCAGTACCTACAAAAGAGGAGTTATCATCTTTCCAGTTTAAAGAACTATTATTTCAGGTATTTACTCATGGAACTGCATATTTGCTAATAAATTATTTCCACAGTATGGACTAGAAGAAAATAACCCCATTTTCTACCCAATTGTGGACTGATCTTTTTCATGATGACAGAGATTGAAGGAATCATTTTAAACTCCTTTGTTTGTGGGAGTTTACAAAATATTTCTTTACAAAATAACTTTCATAAGGAGTGTGTTATCCAAGTATAATGTTAGGTTTATTTTTTTAAATGCTTTCAAACTTAGAAAAAAAGTTTTCAACATTTGCCAAACAAACAAAACAACATTTTCTCCTTTAATTTTTTTATTAGATTATGCTTGGATGCAATTCAACTGCTACCAGATACAATGATGAAATAGAAAAATGTCTCTGAGACATCTGCCCTTTAGTGAGTCAGACTTCAAATTAAGCAAGAAAATGACAATATATAAAGCAACAAGTATACAGTTATATAAAATGGTATGATAAAGAGAGAGTGATAGTCTGCATCATTGTTCAATTGGGGTAGTATGAGTTTAGAAGGATCATGTAAAAACAACTATAATCTATTTGTTTCAAAGGATTCTGGGTACTCATCTAAGATGTCATCTACATTGATTGAGCTTGATATTATTTTCCAATAAATTATTTTTATATAAAATGCTTCTATTTTTGAGGAATAATAGCAAGTGGATGCTTCAAATGCCTATTTTCCATGCAATTTTTTTCATAAACAATAGTCTCCGAAATGCTGAAAATAAGTTGAAGAGATAAATAGCATGACTGAAGATACAGGGCAATCACAGTACAGTTAGGAAGTTTTTAAATTTCATTATGCTGACTTTGTATTCTTTTAGTGTTGAATCTTAAACTGTCAATGAATGTTATCTCTTTAGGAAAATACCAGAAATTTTTTCCAAAATGAAATTCACTTGCAGTGTCAACTCTTATCTAACAGCTAAGCTAAGATTTCTGCTAGAAATAGATAAAGGAAGTCATTCTGGGTAGATTGAATTGGAATGAGTGTCCCTAATTTTTCTTCCTAGTAAAGTTAGCTACTACTTCACATGTTCCCCCTCCAGAACAAATATTATTTTGGGGAATGTATCATCCCACATTAGGCATTTATGGGCCATGTTTTGAAACTATCTGCAGTTTAATATTTAAGTATAAATGAATCTTTTGACAAAAGTGATGAAGGTAGAGGAAGGGTCACATAATATTCTTTGAAAATTTTTTAATCATTCCTCTGAGAAACAAAATAAACCAAATGACCCGCCCCCTCTTTTTTGATAATATTTCACTAACAACAAGAATCACAAAATTTCTCTTTTTCTTTTGGTCATTGATGATCTCTCTCTCTCTCTCTCTCTCTCTTTATTTTATTTGGTAAGAGGGTAGGGTACTTAACCACTGACCAACATCATCGCTAAGTTCTTTCTGGGCCTGCTAAATTGTTGAGGTTGGCTTTGAACTAGTGGCCATCCTGTCTCAGTCTCCCAAGTTGCTAGGGTTAGCATTGTATGCCACTGCACCCAGCCTCTTTTTCTGTATAATGGTATCTTCCATTCACTACATGGTGACAGATTATAAGGTATTGGGAAGAGAAGAGGATGAAAGAAAATCCTCTGAAGAGAGCTAAAATGCCTATCTGAAGATACCTTTCTTAATGTAGAAGAAGGGCTGTTAAAAACAGGACACTATGAGTTTGAATTACTAGGCAGAATGGATGTGAAGCTTCCATGACTTCCTATGCTTTATGTAGAACCTCTTCCTGAATAGCATCATCTCTACCCCAGGATTTACCATGCATCTGTATGTTGATTATTTTCTAAATCTCCAAACTGCACATTCAAATCCCATAATTTTCTGTCTCTAAATCTCCAAAAGTCAACTTTAAAACAGCCATCTATTGATCAATAGACATCACAAACTAAGTATTTACAAACCTGAAGTAGCTTTTTCAAGTCATCTACAAAGACCCCTCCTTCTGAATATTTTGGTCAGATTCACATAATTTATAATCAAATTGAGATTTTTTTTTGAGGCTTGAAAAGATCTATAAATAATCGTGGCTGCAACATGCACATAGAAACAGCCCCAGACAAATCAGCATGGATGACCATTTTGTGCATGGTGCAATTGATTAGATCCTCCATCTCTTCTGGAAACTTTGGAAATGGAAATCAACTCTTTCCTCTATCTCACTTCTTATATGGAGTTATTAGGCCTTATTAATATTATCACCATTAAATAAAAGTACTTCTATGCCTAATCACCATTACTCCTTAATGAATATATACATTATTTCTTTCCTGGGTTATAAAAGGTCCCAGCCGGTCCCTGTGATACCACTATCCTCTTTTTCCAATATTTCATTAATTGCCTATGAAGAGGATTTTCCTGAAAATAAAAATTTAGCCATCATTTTCTTCTCAGAACCTTTCAATAGCTGTCTTATTCTACATAAATGATTATCACTTAGAGCCTCTTTTACCTGTTTGCTTCAACTATTGGATCTCAACCACCCACAACCTGCTGCTCAGCTAGGGCAGTCACCCCTGGGTGCCCTAATGCTTCACAATTTGACATCATGATGCTTTAACACGAGTATGTCCTGTTTATGAAAAATCATTCCCTTGTCTTATAACTAAGGAAAATTTAGAATCCTTTAATTACCTCTTAATATTAAGCTGTTCTTTTCTGGAATGCTATAAAATATAACATTTTCCTTTTTATTGTTGTTTTATTTTTATTTCTTGGATAGACTGCATGTGATAGATGTTGCCTCTTTATCTCCAAGACAATCACAAAGAACCTCTTTATTTGTAAGAGAGATCAGCAGGTAGAGACAAAATCGGGGAGAAACATGTATGTGCCATATTTGAAACATTAAAGAATAAGTTTACTTTTAAATTTTACATGTGTGCATTTATGACTACAGAAAATGTGTATCTATGGATTTGAGTGGTTACATTATAAGTATGTAAATTAGATTAAAATTGGCTTATCATTTAAAAAAAACTTTGTTCATTGATTTTACCTGATTGCTGTCCACTCAGTTATTGAGAGAACTGTAATGTCCCATACTGATTATTACTTTGTCTATATTTCCTATCATTCCTGTTAGAACACTTTTTAAAATTTTAGAATATGTTAATAAGTAGATGTAATTTTGAAATTGTAATATCTTTTTGATGAATGGAATATTTTTATTATTATAAAGTATTACTCCATCTAGCAGTGCATTTATTGACTGAACATATTTACATACGTAGTCTCTAATGCCTCTTGTCCGTGTCTTTTTTCCTGAGCTACCACAGATGGACTCGTCTGAGTCGTACAAATTCTTCTGATGGGCAGCAAAAATATAGAGTAAATATTTTTAAAACATGAAATTGTTTCCCACTAACCAGCCCTTGTTTTTTTGTTTCAAGATGCGTTGAGTCTCTTGGGGAGGAATAAAAACAAAAATCCATTCTTCTTCACTAGAGAGAGAGCATGTTTTGGCAGGCCAAGAATACACAAACAATGAAAGACCATTTGAATCTTCAAAGTTTAAAGTTTGGTAAACTCAAGTTTTAGGACTGAATGTACTTTATAGCATTGCACTTTGAAAATCCTTAATCCATGTATGGCATATGTATCCTCGAATTACAAGTTTCAATTAAGCAAACCATGGCATTTTCTAGACATTATAAATAAACACAGGTTATTGTGTTTTTAAATTATGCCACTTTCAAATATTTTTCTGCTTTCTTCCTTATAACATGAAATCATTTTTCAATTTCAATTTGCCTCCTTCAAACTAGTGCCCCATAGGATGTGCTGTCCAAAACTGGAAAGTCTCTCTTTATTTCTGCCAAGTCCAATTTAGATACTAGTAATGCTTTCAATGGCATGTATGGGAGAACGGGTATGGGAGGAGCTATTAAAGCTGCCTGAAGCACTTTGAAGGAATGGTGAAGGCTGTTAAGAAATGAAGTTTCACTAAACCAAAAATAAAAATAAAGATGCCAAAAGTTTATAATTATCCTCATAGAAAATGAGTTCGAGAAAGTTATCTAAAATCTATAGGTGGTTTGAAAAGCAATGTTGTTTTTATGATATGGCCTTAAGTTAATGAACCACAACATCTATGATATGGCATACTCTTGGGTATGTTTTAAATGAGGTTAAAATAAATAAGGACTTTCCATACAGCCCCAAGCAAAACGAAAGTGTTATTAGGTTTTGCACAGCAGGAGGTAAACATTCTTGAAATAATTGGACATGATAGGATATTATTCTTACTTTTTTTTCAAGTCTTACACAAAACATATTTCTTCCAAATTGGTTCTATAGCTCTGTAAAAGGATTATGATCAGATGGAACAGATCCATCTCTTTATAAAGAATACTAATTATCATTATAGAATTAATATAGAAGAAGAAATTACACTAGATTTCTAACTTGTTAAAGGTAAGAATTTACATTTTGAAAAATGGTATTTATAAATATCAACTTAATCAGTAAGATATTATGAATATGAAAATGAGAAAAAAATTGAATTTTCAAAGTTCTGTATAGTCTTAACCCTGAATACATTTCTGTATCTTGCTTTTTTATTAACTAGACAAGGGACGCATGGAGTTGGGGAAGGGTTAGAGAAGAAATGCAGGGTATCTTTGATTAGACATGAGTACATTATATTTATATATTGGTGGTGTTCTAAAAGAATCAGTATCTTTAAAATCCCTGAACCCTTGTACAATCTTTTGTTATACAACCTGACATTTAAATAGAGGAAATGCTTAGATTATATTTTTAACATCATATATAAGAACATTTTGAAGTTTGGAGCTTAGTGTTCACTGAAACAATTCAATTTTAACATTTGGAAAAATTCATATAGAAAGCTTAATTAAATAAATGCTAATAAATATTTCAAAAGAGGTAATAGAAAACAGCCTGAATCTTCTATTATTGACCTTCGGTATGCATGGAGGTTTAGTTCTAGGATGTTACAAGGATAACAAATCTGCACATGTTCAAGTCCCTTACATAAAATAACAGTGCTTGCTTATAACCTACATGCATCCTTCCACATACTTTTAATTATCTCTATAATACTATAAGACCTATATAGCATGAATGCTCTCTAACTTGGTATTATACTATATTGTTTAAAGAATAATGTCTAGAACAAGTTTCTGTACCTATTTAGTACAGGTCCATTTTTTTCTGAATATTTCTAATTTGATGGAATCAGTCATGAAGGTGGAACTCATTTGATTGGAAGGGCTCAGATTGTAAACCACACTGGTGCTTAGTCGATATTACTACAAATTCTTCACATAATAAGAGAAAAAAATGATATAAGAATGTTGCATAAATTCATATTGTCTATTTCTGAAAATCAGATCAGATGATTAAGATCATTGAAACTAATAACAAAATTAACTCAGAATCATTTACAACCCTTTCAGCAAACTGCCCACTGTTTCACTGTGACAGCTGTTGTCATAGCATTAGTGTGAGAGGGTGGCAGTAGCTCACTAGCAATTTATGTTCCAACTGCAAGAAAGACAGGCTGGGTATGAAAGAAACAGTGTGAAGTTAAATTAAGGAAATTTAAGTGGCAAAAGCACAACAGGATTTTGGAACATCATCAGGTCAAAAAAACCCATTCAGAGAATGATATTAGGGATAAACTCCTGACAAGGCTGCAAAAAATGCAGTTTAGTTCAAGGCAGGTTAATAGTCAATGTGGAGAACTAAGATTTTTTTTTTATTCATTCAACATAGTCTTAAATATTGGAGGAACTGTTGTTACATATTCATTGATATATGTATATTGACAAAGTAAGTTAAGGCTGATTGTAGTCCTAGATCTCCCCCATTTGACCACATACCTGCTCCCATGTCTCCCCTACTTTACCGGCTTCTCATGGGAGTAAAGGGTTCCCAATTGTTTTAATAACCCCCCAAATCTCTCAGTCCAGCTGGATTGATAACTCCCCATCCCTCCTTCACCTCCTTCCCCCCTCTCTTTTCCTCCAGCTTCATAGTTATGCTTATGCAAAAATTCACCTATGTTGAAGTTATTATTGAGCTTAGCTAACTTTCTGTCTTAGATTTTACTCTGGCTTCCACATCTGAGAGAAAACATTCAGCCCTTAAGTCTGAGATTGGGATATCTCACTCAGCATAATTTTTTTCCAACTCCATCCATTTGGCTGCAAATGCAATGATATCATTCTCTCTAATAGCAGAGTAGAATTCCATTGTGTGTGTGTGTGTGTGTGTGTGTGTGTACACACACCACAATTTTTGAATCCACTTGTCCAGTGGGAGAATCTGGGTTGGTTCCATAGTTTAGCTATAATAAATTGAGCTGCTATTAACATCTATGTAGCTGTGTCTCTGTAGTAAAATATCCCGGAGTGGGACAGCTGTGTCATAAGGTGGTTCCAGACCTAGTCCTAGTTGTTAGGGGAGTCTCCACACTGCTTTCCAAAGTGGCTGTACAAGCTTACAGTCCCACCAACAGTGTGTTTAGTGTTCCTTTCTTCCCACAACCACTCCAGCATCTGTCCTTGTTTGTATTCTTCACTTTTGTCAGTCTGACAGGAGTGAGGTGGTATCTCAGTGAAGTTTGGATTTGCATTTCTCTGATTGCTAGTGGTGTAGAACATTTTCTCATGTATTTATGGGTTTTTGGACTTCCTCTGTTAAGAAATTTCTGTTTAGCTTCCTAGCCCATTTATTGATTGGATTATACATGGTTTTGGTGTTTGGGTTTTGAGTTCTTTGTATATTCTGGATATTAGCCCTCTGTCAGAGTTATAACAGGTGAAGATTTTCTCCCATTTTATAGGGTCTCTCTTGATACTCTTGACTAATTCTTCAGCTGTGCAGAAGATTTTCAGTTTAATGGCATCCCACTCATTTATTCTTGGCTTTAATTCTGGCACTGTGGGAGACTTGTTAAGGAAGGTGATGCGGACCCTGATGTAGTATTGGGGTCTGACCTTTGCTTTATCAGCTGCCCTGGATCTTGTTGCTGTTTGCATAGGCTCCTTCGGGAGGGGCTGCTAGATTGTACATTGTTAAGCTTGAAAAACAGGGTGTCGACACGGATTTCACACATTTTGCATTGGTATCACCTACCAATTATTCTAGATCCTTCAAAAGGAGCACGTAGAGGCTTATTGGTCAAACGTGTGCCTCAGAAATCCAGGTGTGGCAATTAACAAGCTAATGTAGAGAGTCCTCAAGGGGGCCAGGTGAAAGCTCTTAAAGAAGAGGCTCCAGCCAGCAGTCGGAAGCTCTCTCCTCTTTTGGGAAGAAAGCTCTAGCACTTTTCCTCTGCTCGTGGTGTTCCTGCTCCTTTGGAAGATGAACTCTTGCCAGCAGCCGAACCTGCCTATGCCTTGATCCTGAACTTGCCAGCTTCCAGAACTGTGAGAAATTGCTGTCCATGTTTGTTCTGGAGTGGGTCTTGCAGCGTTGCCTTGACTTGTTTGAGATCACCCAATGTTAGGCGTTTTGTCGTAGCAGCACAAATGAACGAATAGACTAAGACATTGACGTTGCCTTGAAAGAGAGATGTAAAGCATGGATATATAAAAAGAGAAGTAAAGCTTGGATAAAGAAAGACCATTTGGGGTCTCCGGCCTGTGGTTTTTCTCATCCCCAGCCCATCCCTCAGGTCAGAACCTGGCTGGACCTGGACAAGTGGCGCCCGAACGTGGGACCTGAGTACAACGGACACACTGAGGGACTCCCTGGAAAACGCTCTGGCTAGAGGTAAGTAGAGAGGGGGGATTAGGATTATTTTAAGGTTTAGGATTACTTTAAGAAGTAGGATTATTTTAAGATATATGGGATCTGAAGGCTCAAAAGATAATGGACTTATGCAAAATATTGTAAGCTCAAGGCATAGGCATTAAACTAGAAACTGGTAGGTCTTTTATTGTTCTCCTATCCACTATGTCCTTATGGATAGTAGTGAGAGTTGCTTTGCATTCTCCAAATGCTTTGCCGAGAGAGGCTACTCAGGACTGTGCAGAATCGCTTAATGAGGTGCAGAAAAAGGAATCTGTTGATTCTTATGAACAGCCAGCTTTAGTGGATACAGAATGTCCGGCACCCCCCTATTCTGAATCCTCCAACCCCTTCTGAACGCTACAGCTCCTCCCCAAGGTCCTGATGTTTTCTCTCTCTTAAAGGAACTGCAGGAGCAATTAGAGAATATAAAACTTGAGTTTAGAGACCCTCCAGTGCACAGGAGGGATAGACACAATTTCCCTGTAATAGAGGGAGAAGATGGTACTGAAAAGAAAATGTGTCAGTATCAGCCTCTTAACTTTAAAGACATTAAAAATCTTGAGGCTGTTCATCAGTATGGTCCTCAAGCACCCTTTACTAAGGCAATGATAGATTCTCTAGTGCATAAGAATCTTGTTCCTAAAGATTGGAAAACAATTTGCAAGTCTATGTTAGAACCCGGGGACTATTTGTTGTGGAAGGCTTCTTACCATGAGAATTGTTTTGATATTGCTCACGAAAATGCCCAAGCAGGCTTCCCTCAAAGAAATATTGAGATGTTAACTGGGGAGGGACAAATTGCAGAAACTCAATCACAGCTGCTTTATGACCATGGGGTGTAAGCCCAGATTCCTGCCTGTGCTAGAAGAGCATAGGGATCAATTCCTTCAAAGCAGGACCTACATGGGCAATTTGCAAAACTTATTCAGGGCCCTGATGAGCCTTTTATCTCTTTCATGGCTCACCTTCTACAGGTTGCTGGGAATATATTTGGCAAGGAGGATCAGGCTGCTCCATTTTTTAAATATCTAGCCTTTATTTAAATTCATACATAAAAATTTTCAGAGATATTGGCAGCCTATCACAGGTGCAATCATTGCCTGGGCCCTAATTGGACAAAATCCTCTTACAAGTGCAAAACGAAACAGGTGTTTCCATTGCAACCAGCCCAGGCATTTGAAGCCACAATGCCCTCTACTGCACCAGAATAACTCCCTTGATAATCAAGTTGTAGCACAAAAAAGGGCTCCCGGTTTATGTCCCTTATGTAAAAAGGGCGATCATTGGATTAACAAATATTGTTCTAAAACAGATAATCAAGGGAACCCAATTCAGGAAACAGGAGGAGGGGCCTGCCCCAGGCCCCGAATCAACTGTATGGGGCAGCTCTGACTGCCGGGGTGGGCCAAGTGGCTCAAATTCATTATCTGCCTCAAAGCTCATCTCAATCACCTCTCTCTGTAAGGGAACAAAGGGAAGTGCAGGACTGGACCTCTGTACCTCCACCTACACATTATTGACACCTACTATGGGGGTCCAGGCCCTGCATGCTGGAGTTCAGGGCCCTCTTCCTGAAGGGACAATGGGCATTATCCTAGGCTGAAGTAGCGCTGTCTTGCAGGGAGTCCACGTCACACCGGGAGTGTTAGATCCTGACTTTCAGGGCAAGATAAAAATTCTAGCATCCTCACCTCAGGGAACTTCAGTCATTCTCCAGGGTTCTAGCATTGCTCAAATACTCTTGCTGCCTTTAGTGACCACTTATGATCCATTCTATAAGAATATTAGAGAACAGAATGGTTTCTAATCGACAAGAAGTACCCACATTTATTGGATGACAGATATGAAAACTAGATCAGTGTTAATTCTAAATATTGAAGGAAAGAAATTTAAAGGACTATTGCATTCTGGTGCCGATTCTTCTATCATATCAAATAAACATTGGCCTTCTGGTTGGCCTGTGACACCTACAATAACTACATTACAAGGACTGGGATTCAGTCAGTCCCCTGATAAGAGTACTAAATATTTGTCTTGGAAAGATGAAGAGGGACATACTGGGTATATTCACCCCATGTGGTACTTCATATGCCAGTAAATTTATGGGGAAGAGATATTCTTTCTCAAATGAATGCTGTCTTAACTACCATGAATCCTCAAGCATTAGACATGATGATAAAGCAAGGCTATATCCCTGGTAAAGAACTTGGGAAGGATAACAATGGAAGAACTTCCCCTATTCAGACAGATCCTAATAAAAATAGGAGAGGTCTAGGATATTTTCCATGAGGGCCATTGTCGGAACAGCTATCCATAAAATTAAGCCCATTAAAATCCAATGGAAAAATGATAAACCTGTATGGGTTGAACAATGGCCCTTATCTAAAGAAAAATTATAAGCTGCCCAGAAATTGGTTCAAGAACAATTGGAAGCTGGACACATTATCCCTTCTATCTCCCCCTGGAATACACCTATTTTTGTGATTAAAAAGAAATCTGGAAATTGGCATCTTCTGCAAGATCTTAGGGCTGTAAATGTTCCCGTGGTAATCATGGGGGCCCTTCAGCCTGGCCTCCCACATCCTTCTTTTATTCCAGCCAGATCTCATATTGCTGTTTCAGATCTTAAGGATTGTTTTTTCTCAATACCCTTGCATGAGGAGGATTCTCAACAATTTGCTTTTAGTGTCCCCTCATGTCCCCCCTTTTATGTCCCCTCATAAATATGCAGTGTCCTTACCAGGGATATCAATGGGTGGTGCTAACCTCAGGGTATGTCTAATAGCCCCACCTTATGTCAAATATATGTCAGTGCCACTTTAGCTCCTGTTAGGAAATGTTTTCCCTGTTATAATTATTCATTATATGGATGATATCTTATTAGCCTCTCAGAAGGAGGATGAACTTCAAGCTTGTATGCTAAATCTACAGCAGGGGCTTAAATTGGCTGGCTTGACCATTGCTCCAGAGAAATTACAAACTCCCCTTATTACTTGTGGTATACTCTTGAAGATAATCACATTAAACCACAAAAAATCACCATATCCACAGGTAATCTTAAAACTTTAAATGATTTTCAGAAATTGCTGGGTGATATTAATTGGCTTCACCCTTCTCTCTCTATTACCACTCATAAACTGTGTCCCCTCTTTGATATTCTCCAGGGGAACCCTGACCCCTCTTCTACTCGATATCTCACTAACGAAGGGAGATCAGCTTTAGGGATGGTGGAAAAAGTGATCCAATAAGCTCATGTTACTTATTTTGATGAAACTCAAAAATTATATTTATTAGTATTCCCCTCTAAACTAACACCTACAGGGGTTTCTTGGCAAAATTCTCCACTTTTTTGGGTTCATGATCACACTTCGCCTTGTGTGTTATTACCTTACTATACTGCTGTGGCTAAAATAATTTAAAAGGCACTTTTGGAATCACTGCGTGTTCTTGGACACCATCCAGACATTATAGTAGTGCCTTATACTGCTGCCCAGCTTCTGTGGCTTCAACATAATGATGATGACTGGAGTTTACTATGGTCTACTGTCTCTAGTACTTTTGACAATCATTACCCTCCAAATAAATTAGTTAAGTTCCTACAATCTCATCCAGTTTGTTTTGCAAAAGTTATATCTTCTATTCCCTCCCTTGGTAAATTACAATTTGTACATGTCAGCATTGATACCTGTTCTGGGTTTATTGTTGTTCCCCACATTCTGAAGAAAGGGTAAGGGATGTTATTGCATGTTGTAAATATGCATTCTCTGTTCTTAGGGTACCAAACGTAATCAAGACTGATAATGGACCTGGTTATACTAGCACCAAGTTTACTCAATTCTGCACACAATATCAGGTCACGCATAAAACAGGTGTTCCATACGATCCAGAGGGTCAAGGCATCGTAGAGCATGCACATCTCATCATCAAAAATTATCTACTTAAAAATAAAAAGGGACAGTATACTGCCCCATGAGACCTACTTAATCATATCCTCTTTATTCTTAATTTTTAAACTTTGGATGCTAACAATACTGCAGCTTAATGCCATTGGCATCCTAGTGGCCGACCCTATGCACAGGTCATGTGGAAAGATCCCATTGATAATCAATGGTATGAACTCGACCTGGGGTCAAGGTAGTGTTTGTGATTTTCCACAGAAAAGTGATGGTCCTCAATGGGTTCTGGAATGCCTTGTACGTCAGTTTTCTGCTTCTGATGGGACAGGTGTGCTTCAAAATGACCCGGACTCGCACTGGGCTTTGTTCGTGCTAGGAGGGATTTCAGGACTCCTCCCTCATTGTCCCTGTCCCCACAATGATTCCTGTTTCAGTTGAAGTGAAGGTGAATGCCCAGAACATTCAGTTCTTTCAGACCAGAAGGGACTTCAGATTTGCAACGGTTGTTGTGGCAGCCATCATGGCTGCAACTAACGACTGCTGATGTGGTGGGACTGGCTATGCACCATTCACTGGCCACAGCAACAGTGGTAAATAAATTGACTGAACAAACTGCTATTGCCCTAAGTACTCAACAACAAGTTAATGAACATTTGCAAGTGGGCATAATGCTGTTAAACCGAAAAACTAACTTGATGCAAGAAATTGAATTACTGTATGATATTTCTTATATATCTTGTTCCCCACTGTTCAAAGATATTTGTGTAACATCTGTTTAACTCCTTTGATAATTAGAGAAATTAAGGGTCTGAATGAGACCTGAGTTCCACCTATGTCTTTAACCTGTTAAAAGAATTAGTCTGGCATTGCTGCCTGGATTGGAATGTTAAATTTAGGTATAATTTTCTCATTTATCGCTCTCGCAGCCGATGGCAGCAGCAACAGATTAAAAATCATGCAATACAGCAAATCCTGTTGGCACAGCAGCAAGAGTAAGATCCCCCCCCAAATAAGTTTCATATATTGAAGGAGTTATGAGTCCTTGTATCAGTGACAGGTAAGATGGAATGGATGCCTTACTAACCTAAGACAGGGAGGCAACCATGCTGTTGCTCATCCCCATGACAGGTAAAGAGGGTTATCACATTCCATGAACTAAGACAGATCCTGGACACCTTCAATTAAAATAAAACTGGGGAATTGTTGGTCTGACCTCTACTTTATCAGCTGCCCTGGATTTTGTTGCTGTTTGCATAGGCTCCTTCGGGAGGGGCTGCTAGATTGTATATTGTTAAGCTTGAAAAACAGGGTGTCAACACTGATTTCACACATTTTGCATTGGTATCACCTGCCAATTATTCTAGATTCTTCAAAAGGAACATGTAGAGGCTTATTGGTCAAACGTGTGCCTCAGAAATCCAGGTGTGGCAATTAACAAGCTAATGTAGAGAGGCCTCAAGGGGGCAGGGTGAAAGTCCTTAAAGAAGAGGCTCCAGCCAGCAGTCGGAAGCTCTCTCCTCTTTTGGGAAGAAAGCTCTAGCACTTTTCCTCTGCTCGTGGTGTTCCTGCTCCTTTGGAAGATGAACTCTTGCCAGCAGCCGAACCTGCCTACGCCTTGATCCTGAACTTGCCAGCTTCCAGAACTGTGAGAAATTGCTGTCCATGTTTGTTCTGGAGTGTGGTCTTGCAGCGTTGCCTTGACTTGTTTGAGATCACCCAATGTTAGGCGTTTTGTCGTAGCAGCACAAATGAACGAATAGACTAAGACATTGACTTTGCCTTGAAAGAGAGATGTAAAGCATGGATATATAAAAAGAGAAGTAAAGCTTGGATAAAGAAAGACCATTTGGGGTCTCCGGCCTGTGGTTTTTCTCATCCCCAGCCCATCCCTCAGGTCAGAACCTGGCTGGACCGGGACAATGTTGTGGAATGTTGATCCTATTTTTTTCTTCTAAAAATTGTGTAGTTGCTGGTTTAATTTCTAATTCTTTGATCTATTTTGATTTTATTCTTGTGCAGGGTGAGGGATAAGGATTTAATTTCAGTTGTATGCATAAGGCTGTCCAGTTCATCCGGCACCATTTGTTGTCCAAGCTCTTTCTTCCACACTATATTTTTGCCCCCTTTGTCAAATATCAGATGGTTAAACATTTGAGGGTTTGTCTTGGTGTTTTCTAGTCTGTTCCATTGGTCTTCACATCTGTTTTGATACCAATACCATGCTGCTTTTTTTTTTTTTTTTACACTATAGCCCTATAGTATAATTTCAGGTCAGGTATTGTGACACCTCCTGCTTCCTCTTTCTTGCTTAGTAGTATTTTGGATATTCTGGGTCTTCTCCTATTCCAAATGATTTTGAGAATTGCTTTTTCTATATCTGTAAAGAATGTCATTGTTATTTTCATGGGGATTGCATTGAAGCCTACAGGGCTTTCAGCAGAATGGCCATTTTAATTATATTGATTCCGCCTAACCAAGAACATGTAATGCTTTTCCATCTACTCAGATCTTCTACAGTTACTTTTTTAATGTTCTATAGTTTTCATCGTAGAGATTCTTTATATCCTTTATTAGATTGATGCCCAAATATTTTATTCTTTTTGAGGTTGTTTTAAATGGAATGGACATCCTGATTTCTTCATCAGAATTGTTGCTGTAGTACAGTAAAGCTAATGATTTATGAGTATTGATCTTATAATCAGTCAACTTGCTGAATTCATTTATAAGCTCTGGAAGTCTTCTGATTGAGCTTTTAGGGTCTGCTAGGTATAGTATGATGTCATCAGCAAATAGAGGACGCTTGGCCTCCTCTTTTCCTATTCAAATTTCTTTGATTTCCTTCTCTTATCTGATAGCTCTGGCTAGGATTTCAAGGATTATATTGAATAACAGTGGTGAGAGTGGACATCCTTGTTTTGTTCCTGAATTCAGTCTTTCTCCATTAAACATGATGTTAGCTATGGTTTTGTTATAAATGGCTCTTACAAAATTAAAGTGTCTTCCTTTGATCCTTGTTTTCTCCAAAGTTTGAGCATAAATTGGTGTTGAATTTTATCGAAGGCCTTTTCCACATCAATTGACATGGTAATATGACTTTTATTTAATTCTGTTTAAGGAGAACTAAAATATTCTTAGTGGAGAATATTTGGAGATGGCTTCAGAAGTTAAAGATATTGAAACATGTAGAGTATTATTAGAAAAAACAAACAAAATAATGTTAGAGAGAAAGAATTCAGGGTGCTGTCATTGAGAAGACAAAACAGAACAGAACAAGAATGAAACATGGAACCAGATTACATAATGGAGGTTGTATGGCGATGTGAGTGGTTAGTTTTCTGGAAAAGGAAAAATAAAGAAAAAAGGCAAACCTACTAGGATGCCTGGGCTTTCCCAGAATTACTCATGATGATTTCCCTTCCATCATATGAGGTTCTCTTCCTGGAATTTAGGGAAACTGAATGTACTTGGAAACTTTTTGGGTCTCAGAAAGATAGCTCCTCCTCTAACACACTTCTGTTCTACTTTTTCCTAGAAAGAAGGTGGTTAAGAGAAAGATTTTAGAATTAATCTTATAGTTCTTTCTAACTCAGCCTAATTGGTTGTCAAATTTTTTGATTCCATATCCACAACATTTTTCCATTTATGTCTGTCTTTCATATCCACTTTGGGTATCTTCTTCCTTCTCTCTTCTTCCTCCTCCTCCTCCTCTTCCTCCTTCTTTCTAAGAGAGAGGGACAGTGAGAGAGAGACAGAGAAAGAGAGAATCAATTTTATTTAGTATTTCATGTGACCCTCATTGCTCTGACACTCCATTGTGTACGTGGTGCAGCAGTTTGAACCTGC
Organism: Aplodontia rufa; assembly: GCA_004027875.1. Classification (NCBI taxonomy): domain Eukaryota; kingdom Metazoa; phylum Chordata; class Mammalia; order Rodentia; family Aplodontiidae; genus Aplodontia; species Aplodontia rufa. Next base: position 49,318 of record PVKS010009242.1, read on the forward strand.
ATCCTCTCACATGCCAGACAAGTGTCACAAGCTCTGAGCCACCACTCCAGCTCCATCCTTCTTCTTAATATATGCAGAATAAAGTGTAAATACATTATAATATTATTAGTCTTATCTTCCTGACAGCCCAATCTAGAAAAATAATTTCCCTGGTCAAATTCATCAGATGAATGATTCTTTGTTCAAGTCCTTCAATATTGAACTATAATTACCCTACATTAACAAGTGTACTTAGACTTTACAATCTGAAACACAGTGTGTCATATTTTTAAATTATGTTTTCTGCCTTCATCATTCCATCAATATTTTCTTTTAAATTCCTATCCATTTCCTTAAGTGAATCTTGACTTCTCCAACCAGTACTCTTAGATCACCTACTGACAATAGTCTCACCTCTTAATTCCATGGCACACTGTTTACATCTATATCATGCTATGCATTACAATAAATTATTTTATATTATTCTTTTGCTAGATGAAGAAATATGTGGAAAGAGAAGCCTGAGGTCAGTATTTCACCAATTTCTGTACAAAAGCCTAGTAATCCAATGTTATGAGTAATGAATTTGAATGGACATGAATCAAATAGATTAACATGTTTTAGGAAGAGATATGTACACAAGCTTCTTAAAATGGGACCTTATCATGGTAATAGTTCCATTCTCTGGTATAAGGCTCATCATATAGGGGATATGAGGACCTGATCTATAGCTGTCAGTCAGTCTCTGTCTCTAAGTAGCTTATTGTTCTTGAGCAGTGTTCCCAGAAATAAAGATCAATGTTAAACACATGTTCTCATAAAATTTGAATATCTTTATCAAAATATTTGGCTTCTACCATGATGAGAGGCAAGTTTTAAATTGTCACAAGCAATCCTTGATCTCAAGTGTGGCTTTATAACTTAAAAGAGTCAGTTATAAAATTATATTTGTGACCAATTTATTGCATTGAGCGCCCCTCTTATTCTCTTCTTATCAAGAGGACTATTATGGAAAGGAGCTGTTTCAATTTGTTTTGTGCTGTCATAATGAAATGCTTGTGCATAGGTGACTTATAAATTACAGACTTTTCCCCCCTAAATTTTAGAGACTGGGAAGTCCAAAATCAAGAAATCTAGCATATGACGTTTAATAAGAACTCCATTCCTACCTCCAAGATGGCTTATTCTTCCTATGAAAGAAGAGCAAAAAAAAAAGGAAAAGGAATTCATATTGAGACATTTTAATTATTTTTTATTTTATTTTTGTACGGAGAATTGAACCCAGGGGTGCATAACCGCTGAGCAACATCCCAAGCCATTTGTATATTTTTTTTTAAATTTTGAGACATGGTCATATTCAGTTACCTAGGTCCTCACTAAATTGCTGACACTGACTTTAAACTTGCAATCCTCCTGCCTCAGCTACTGGAATTATAGGTAGGTGACACTGCACAGGCTTCACATCACCTTTTTCTAATTTTTTTTTAAATTAGTGCATTATAGTTTTACATAATGATGGGATTAATTGTCAAATATTCCTACATGCACACAAATCAGCAATACAATTTGTTCAATATCCCCCACCCCCTCTATCTCCCTCCTCCTGTCCCCTAATCCCTTGCCTTTCTTCTAAGTCCTATATTATTCCTAAAAAAAGCAAATAGTGACATAATTCTTATACCTGAGCACACACACACACACACACACATATATATATATATGACTATAGTGTATGCAGCCACATTTATAACTGCTTGAAATATACCTTGCTATTTCTCACTTCCAACACTTCTCTTCTCCCTTCCTATCATCCTGTTATTCTTCAAAATATTTGACAATAGGATTAAACATTTACATTTTTGTATAGGTATACAGCATAGCTTGTTCAAATATCTTATGAAGTATCTTGCAACTGTATCTCACAAATATTGACATTTTGCATTTTTATTCTATGGATCTAACACATGAGTTTGTCTGCTGTACTCCCATGCCTGGGTTTAGGTCCAGCCTCCACAAATGAGGTTAAACCATTCGGCCCTTCACTTTCTGGGTTTGGCTAACTTCTCTCAGCATGATTTCTTTCAATGCCATCCATTTACCTTCAACAGATGGAATATTTTTTCTAATAGCTGAATAGAACTCCATTGTACGTATATACTAGAGCTTTTGGATCCATTCATCCAGAGAGGGGCATCTGGGTTGATTCCATAATTTAGCTATTGTAAATATTGTAAACTGCTGCCATGAACATGGATTTTGCTGTGTCACTGTAAAGTGTGGATTCTAACTACTCTGGGAAAATATCCAGAAGAGGGACAGCTGAGTCATATGGTGGATCCAGTCCTAATTTTTACAGGAGACTCTACACTGTTTCCAGAGTGGCTGGACTAGTCTGCAATTCCACCAACAGTGTGCTAGTGTTACTATTTCCCCACAACCCATCCAGCATTTGTTATTGTTTGTATTCTTCATCTTTGCCAGTCTGAATGGAGTGAGGTATAATCTTAATGTAGTTTTGATTTGCATTTCTCTGATTGCCAGTGATGCACTTTCTCCTGTATTCATTGGCTTGCTCAGTGTCTTCTATTGAGAAGTATCTGTTTAGCTCTCTGGCCCATTTATTAATTGGATTGTTTTGTTATTGAGTTTGTTGAGTTCTTTGTAAATTCTGGATATTAGTCCCCTGTCAGAAAGCTCACAGGACATGATTCTCTCCCATTCGGTAGGTTGTCTCTTGACTGTTTTGACTATTTCCTTGGATGCACAGAAACTTTTTAGTTTAATAGCATCCCACTCGTTGATTTTTTTTTCTTTTTTTTTTACTGTAATTCTTTCACTTTAGGAATCTTTTTGAGGAAGTTGTTGCCAACTCCCATATGCTGGAGTGTTGATCCTAATTTTTCTTCTGGCAGTTATATGGCAGCTGGTTTAATTCCTAATTCTTTGATCAACTTAGATTTGAGTTTTATGGAAGGTGAGAGACAAGGATATAATTTCAGTATTCTGCAAGTGGCTGTCCAGTTTGTCCAGCACCATTTGTTGAATAGGGTAGGCTGTCTCTCCTCCATGTTATATTTTGACCCCCTTTGTCAAAGATCAGATGTTTAAAGATTTGTGGGTTTATCTCAGAATCTTCTGCTCTATTTCATTGGTCCCATTGTGAATGGAGCAGATTTCCTAATTTCTTCTTCTGCCCTAATAATGCTGGCATATAGGAAAGCTATTGATTTATGGGAATAGAGGAAAGCTATTGATTTATGGGTGTTGACCTTGTACCCTGCTACTTTGCCAAATCTGTTTATGAGCTCTAGCAGTTTTCTGGTGGAGTGTTTTGGATCTTCCAGATATAGGATCATGTTATCAGCAGAAAGGCATAGTTTTACTTCCTCTCTTCCTGTTCATATCCCTTTGCTTTCATCCTCTTGTCTGATTGCTCCAGCCAGGGTCTCAAGACTACATTGAATAAAAGTGTTGAAAGCAGCAGCCTTATCTTGTTCTTGAGTTCAGTGGAAATGTTTCAACCTTTTTCCATTTAGTATTATACTAGCTGAGGGTTTGGAATGTATGGTCTTTACGGAGGTTAAGATAAGTTCCTTTGATCCTTATTTTCTCTAGAGTTTGGAGCATAAATGGGTGCTGGATTTTATTGAAGGCCTTTTCTGCATTGTTGACATGACCATATGGTTTTTGTCCTTAATTCTGTTTAAGTGATGAATCACACTGATTGCATATGTTGAACTAGCCTTTCACACCTGGAGTGAATCCCACTTGATCATGATGAATTATTTTCTTGATGTGTTTTTGAATGTGGTTTACAAGAACCTTATTAAGGACTTTTGCATTGATATTAATGGGAGATATTGGTCTGTAGTTTTTTTTTTCCAACGTGTTTTTGATGGGTTGTGGTATCAGAGTTATGGTTGCTTCATAAAAAGTGAGAGATTTTCCTATTTTTCAATTTCTCAGAATAGCTTAGTAAGGAGAAGTGTTAGTTCTTCAAAGGTGTGGGAAAACTGCAGAGAATCCATCAGGTCCTAGGCCTTTCTTCTTTGGAAGACTTTTCATTGCTCTAGGGATTTTGGTGCCTGTTATTGGGCTGTTTCCTGTTTCAGCATCATCATGTATCAATTTGGGGATGTCATATGTGTCTAGAAATTTGCCATGTCATCCAGATTATCTGATGTAGAGGAGTATGATTTTTCAAAATATGTTCTGATAATCTGTTTGATTTCAAAGGGGTCAGTGGTGATCACCTCCTTTGCATTGGCGATTTTGTTGATTTGCTTTGATTCTCTCCTTTTTTTAGTTAGATTAGGTAAGGATTTGTCAATTTTATTTTTTCAAACAACCAACTCTGTTTCATTGATTCTTTTTATTATTTATTCTCAATTTCATTGATTTCAGCTTTGATTTTAATTATTTGCTATCTTCTTCTGGCTTTGGGATTAGACTGTTCTTTCTTTTGTAGAGATTTGAGTTGGAGCATAAGCTTATTTGTTAGGGATCTCTCCTGATTTTTAATGTGGACACTCAGTGCAATAAATTTCCCCCTTAAAAATGCTTTCATGCTATCCCAGAGGTTTCAATATATTGTATCTTCATTCTTGTTCTATTTCAAGAATTCTTTAATTACTTTTCTCATGTCTTCTTGGGTCCATTCTTAATTTAATTGTGTTATTCAATCTCCACACATGTGTATTTTGTGCCATAGTTTTCACTATCAATTATTAGGGTCATGGCATCATGGTCTGATAGGATACATCTAATAATATCTACTTTTTATAAGTGCTGAGATTTCCTTTGTGAACTAGAATATGATCTATTTTGGAGAAGGGTTCATGTGTTGCTGAGAAGGTCTACTCTGCCATTTTGGGGAGATTGCTTTATTGTTTTGTTTGTTTGTTTTATAGCTTTGATAATCTGTATTTTGGTGGTAAAGCATTATTAAAGTTTTCCAGTATTATTGTGTTGAGATCCACAAGTGGTTTCATATGTTGGAGTAATTTTTCTACATAGTTGAGGGCATTGATGTTTCAGGAGCATATGTTTACTATTTGTTTCTGTTGTATTGTTCCCTTTACTAGAATGCAGTGGCGTCCTTTATCTCTTTTGATTAATTTATGTTTGAAATCCACTTTGCCAGATATAAGAATTGCAACTCCAGCTTGCTTTTTTGGGCATTTACCTGGTTTATTTTTTTCTATCCTTTCATGCATATTCTGTGAAAGTCATTGGCTGTGAGGTGGGTTTTCTGTAAGGAGCATCTTGTTGGATTTTGTTTTTTGATCCAATCTGCTAGTCTTTGTCTTTTGATTGGTATATTGAGACCATTCACATCCAGTGTTCAAATTATTATGTGGTTGTGGTTCATATTCGTTGTGTTTTATTAGTAAGTTCGGTGCTGTCTTAGTTGTTTATTGATAGCATGTACCTTTATTGAATTTCCTCTGTTTGTAGGTTTTGCGGAATGTTAGTCTGTTCTGTTTGGAGTTTATCTTTGACGATTCTTTGTAATGCTGTCTTTCTGTTCACAAATGCTCCAAGTTTGTTCTTATCATGAAAAGTTATTTCCCCCTAAAATTTGAAGCTGAGTTTTTCTGTGTATAGAATTCTTGGCTGCATGTTGTGTTCATTCAGGCATTGAAAGATCTTCTCACTTCCAGTGTCTAGACTGAACAGTCAGATGTGATTTTCATTGGTTTGCCTCTGCATGTGATTCGGCATTTCTCCCTTGCCTCTTTCAATATTCTTTCCTTGATTTCTCGGTTGTACATTTTGAATATGATATGTCTTGGTGAACTTCTCATTTGATTAAGCCTATAGGGCATCCTATAAGCTTCCTGGATGAGCATATCTGACTCTATTTTCATATTAGAAAAGTTTTCTTTAACAATTTCCTTGAACGTTCCTTATCCAATTTGTTTGTGTTTTGATTTCTTCCTGTATCCCTATTACTCTTAGATTTTTTCTTCTCATTTCATCCCAGGCATTCTTAAAATTCTGTTCATGTTCTATGAGCTATTTTTTCCTTTTTTTCATTCATGTGCTCTAGCTTGCTCAGCCTCTCCACATTTTCAGAAGTTCTTTCTTCAAGAGCTGAAGTTCTGTTTCTACAGAGTTTAGTTTATTATTAAATTCTTCTATGGTTCCTCTCATGTCATTGACTACAGATTTTAGCTCTGTTACTTCCTTTTTGAGTATATTTATTTCTCTGATAATAGTTTTTCATCTGGAGTTTTCTCACTTAGTCCCTTCATTATATTTTCTTTTAGCTCATTGTTCCTTTTAGTAATCAGATCATTGGTATTTTCAAGAATTTCATCTCAACACCTATCCATCACATCCTTCTCAGGGGAATTTTGGGTTTGAGGTGAACCACTTCTTGTTTGATTCTTCATTTTTGAAGAGTTTCTTGTGGATCTCTGAAATGAGATTTCCTGAGGGGAAGAAAGGCAGATCTCCAGGTGGTTTGTCCTTGCAAGTCAAAGGATCTGATTGGCTACTAACTCTATGATAATCACCTTCTTCCAGATGCTATTTCTGCCTGAGTCCTCATGTTGCTCTACCTTTTGGTTATAGGCTCAAAATTGCAAATCTGAACCTATTAGAATGCGGGGTGTCAGGTAGGTGTTGATGCTCCAGGCAAGGAACCTCTCCTGGTTGGTCCTGAGCAGGAGCTGCTACAAATGTTGGCCCTGCTGGTTGTATCCTCATCACCTGCTGGTGGGACTCACACGGGTCCTAAATGGAACCTGGGGTACCAGGTAGGCAGGGCTTCTCCAAGCAGAGAACCTACCCTGATTAGTCCTGAACAGGGCCGCTCTGGACGAGGTTCCTACTGGTCGTGTCCTGAGTACCTTCCAGCATAACTCCAACAGGCCCCAATGGGAATGAAGGGTGTCAGGTAGGTGGGGCTGCTCCAGGCGGAGAAACTCCCCTGGTTGGTCCTGAGCAGGGCTGCTCCAGACTGGGGTCCCACCTGTTGTTTCTTGAGAGCCTTCTGGTGTAACTCAAATAGGCCCCAACAGGAACCTCACATCAACTTTTTATAGTGGCATTAATCTATCCTTGTGAGAAGAGTCTTCATGACCCAAACACTTCTCCAAGGGACTGCATTCTTGACCAACACTGTTGAATCTGGAATAACATTTTCAAGATAAAAATTGTAGAAGACACATTCCAACAATAGCATGGACTTGTCTGAAATTGGGCTTGATTTGCTTTCATTCCTCTACAGGTATCATAGTTTTAGTAATATTCTTATACAGCTTTGAACATATCTCATACCACTGTTATTAATGGACCCAGCTAATATCAAAATGTGGGGATTTTACTACTACAATCTTACACTCAGAGCAGTTGGCTCTACAGAGCAGTGAAATGTTCATTTTATGCTAATCTTTTAACTTACAAAAAATAACTTTTGTAAGATCCAATGTTATTATGAAATAATCATCATATGTAGTACAGCTTCATTTAAACCTTATAGCCAAAATTCACTGGTCTATCCAGAAACCAAAAATAGTGGGCGTGTGTGTGCACTGAGAGAGGCAGTGGAATGCATATCACAGGTCTAATGGGTAGAATGAATGTTAAAATGTTGCCTTCTCATCTTTGCTTCTTTACTTTGTTAATTTGAATAATCATGAGCTGACTGAATTGGAATTAGATCGCCTCCTCATGATTAAACCTTCCATGACAGCAGAAAAATGGTGAAATAAAGGATTAGAGGAGATTACAGCACTATTAGAGAAGGGGAGTGGAGTAATGTCCCTGTCACAAAAGATGGAAAGGGAGAAGGATAGCTGAAGTTGCATAAATGGAAACAAAGCCGTACTTTTATTGCTATTCAAGGGATATATTCTAATGGACAACTATTTTGTATTCTGTTCAACTTCTCTTCTACTTTCTTTTTCTAAAATTTTAAAATTTATTTTTAATTATGATTTAGATAAAAGAAAATATGAAGATTAAAAATTGTACACTTGTTCCTTTTTTTTAAGTATGTGGTACTAAACAGGTGCTTTTTTTTTCTTTTTTATTAGAAGTATGTAGAGATACAGTTGAGGGGGAAACATTATCAAAACAGTAGCAATCAATGTATATAAACTTTGTTATCCAGGGGTCAGGCCAAAGCATAGATAAACCACCTTGGGTTTCACCTGTTGCAGTTTCCCCCAGAAGAACTCATGTGTTAAATGGGTAGCTCACTTCCAACAGAATGAAATACAGAGAGGTGCTTTAATACTGACCTACATCTCCACATCTCCAGCCCTTTTAGGGGCATGATTAATTTGCTGAAGCTGGCCTTGTACTTGGAATCCTCCTGCCTCAGCCATCTGAGTTCCTGGGTTTTCAGGTGTGTGTCACTGAGCCTGGCCATTTGATCAGTTTTGACAATTGTGTGTACCCATATTACCACCATCAAAATCTAGAAAAGGAACATTTCTATCACTTAAAAAAAAGTTTGCTCATGGCCCCTTTTGGTAAATCTTTTCATCCTCATCATTGCTAAGCAATTGCTATCGGATTTTGTACCAATGGAATCATGTGAAATATTTTCTTTTGTACTTGGTTTTCTTTGTTCAACATTAGGTTTGTAAAGCCCTTTAACAGTAGATTTTTATTTTGTTTTGCTTTCCTGCATATTAGCACCCTATATAAATCACCATGATTTGCTTATCAGTTCTTCTAGTGAAGAACATTTGGGTTGCGTCAAGTTTTATTTTAATTTGAACTAAGCGTCTATACACAGTTGTATTAATTTCTTTTTAGGGGATAATAGAAATAGAACTGCTGTCAGTACTTCACTCTTTGTGGACCTAGCCATCCTACAAATCATGTAATCTTAGATTTAAGTTGTGCCAATCAGTTGTGAGCACTTGAATCTCCTTCAGAAGAATGCGCCCCTTGACTGAAGTGTCATTAAAACAGTGGTTGACAGTGAGTCGTTCTAATATCACGTGATGAAGAGACGGTATTCTAAGTATTATGGCATTGCAATTTGCTTTAATATTTGGTGATGTTGATCCTACGTCGATGTTCTTGCTTTTGTTTTCTTTCTAGCAGCATTTCTAAAAGATCTTTTTGTTTGATTACATTTTTATGTGAACTATTGTAATCTCTTAATCCACTTACAAGTGAAATCTTGTATAAATATTACTTTGAACTTTTAATTAAATTTAAAATAATTGACATACTATTGAGTCTTCATCTGAATAAACAAGCAAATTCATTTGTCTCTCACTAGCATTCGAAAGTTATCATAAAATAGATAGTGCTCCCCCTTTTTTTTTTTAAGAGAAGAAAAGAATGAGACTGAAAGGGAGAGAGAAAAGAGAATCAATTTTCCTTTTTTTTGTTCTTCTGGAGCTTGTTTCTCTGACACTTAGTTGTGCATTTGGTACTGGGGTTCGAACTCAGGTTCTTGTGCATTACAGGCAAGCACTGTAACCACTGAGACACTACTCAAGCTCCAGTGCCAGCCTCTTCTTACTACTTCTTAACTATAAATCTAGTTATTATTTTCTCTTTTTATTGGTATAAATTAGCCAGAATTGGTTTCTGTCACTTATAGTCAAATAATCTTAAGTAAAACAATATATAAAGTAAGGAGGTTTCTATTAATATGGGGAAGAGGTGGAGCTCTAAGATGATTACAGATGAATAAAGACAGTATTCCTGATATTTAGAGTTGAAACTTGTCAGTAGTCTTTGTATTGAAGACAAAAATCTATCCCTTGGGAAATCTGATCAAGAATGAGGCAGCTTTCTTTTTGATGTTAACATTTGTTTAGGTGAATTTGGGTCCCCCAAATTAAATCAAATGGCAGGGAAAAAATTCCCAGGTGCCTAAGAGGAAATTCATCAAAAAGAAGATGCTTTTTTTGGTGGGCCAGGATGAGTGCCAAGACTGGGGTTATTTTAAGGACAGGCTGATGCCAGACAAGTAGACTCTGCTGAACTTTTTCACAATATACGCTTTGGCATGCTGTGTATACTCTCAGAGCAAAACTGGGTGTGAAGATAGATATATACATGTTTCTGTGCAAATCAGAGACAGAGGAGAGAGAGGGGGAAAGAGAAAGTTTTAGAACCAAAAAGAGAAAGAAATAGGTAGAGCCATACAGCTAATGCCCAAACCTGTAACTCTGAGAGTACTGGGGAATGTTAGCTTATGGCCAATCGTAAGTGCAGACATTTTCTACCCTTAGGAGAATATATAAGTTCAAGTTCCAAAAGGGAGAAAAGATCAAACAAGACTGAACTTCTAAATAATAGTGTTTTATATAAATTTTAAAAACTAGATATTTTGAATCTGAAAGTAAAGTTATCAGATATATTAATAATGATTACACATGGAAGAATTCTCATCTTTAATAATTAATGTTAGATTTCTTAATAGATTTTTAATAGTACTTTTAAAGTTAATGTACTACTAAAAAGTAATGTATATATTAATTATTTAAGCAATAGAATATGTGTAAAGTAAAAATATTAAAACTGTTCATTTTCAATAACTAAAACTAACAGATTGAAAGGTATCAAATATTTTTTGTACATCCATTCAGAATTCCATATATACATATATAAAATTTTCAATAAATATGGCTTAATCTTATATGCAACATCTTGAACATCTGGCTGTTTTAAAAACTCAATATCTCAGAATTTTCCCTTTGAGTATGCATAAATAAATCACTTTTCTATGGCCTTTTACATTGTACTATTTATTGTAAATGTATTATACCATATGCTTGGGGTTTTATTGACAAGTACTGAAATATGAAAATTCTAGATAAACTATTATCTAGTGAGACATATAAATTAATGTTCATCACAGAAACCATAGATCATAAAACATCGGTAGTGTTTGAGTGTTTTCCAAGAAGTCTAAGCCTATCATGTCTTTGATTATATTTTACGTTTTTCTAGTCCCACATTCCAAATCTATAAAACCAAAGCGCAAATTCATATATAAAACCAAAGCACAAATTCATATACTTTGTATCAATCAGGCAAAGGATTTTCTTTCCATAGTTCCAGAACTGCTTGATCCCATTTCCAAGAAACATGAACCTCATGATTTGTTTGTCTGCACTGACTCCTGCCTCTTGCCCAGTGTTTTTATTGTATGTAATTGGTATCCAGTGTTTATGTCTTTATTCCTTCTAGGGGATTCTTGCTTGGCTTACCTCCTTGGATCAAGCGCCACGCTATGAGGGGGAGCATACCAGTCATGGACTCTTCACTCTTCAGGAGTCTCTGCTGGACCAGTGTAAGTCTTTTTCTGGGGGAGGGGAAGACATTCAGCTTTCACATGGGGCCATACACAATTCAGCAGATGGAGCATGAAGCTGGATTTGTAGCTTTTCAAACAAGAATTAATATAAATATAAGATTCCAAATGTATAAAATGAATCTCTAATCTAAAAAGTCTTTCTAAACTGATGATTTTTTTCTGCTTAAAGGTATCGATAAAATATTTTTATTAAGATTAGTAGGTAAAATTAGGCTAGGTGCTGGCAGAATAACTTTTCTGGAGTGAACTTAACTACTTCAGTTATTCTGCCAAAGCATCTTTAAGAAAATGAGTCTTGAGAAGCATTTTAATGCTGAAGGCATGGTTCCAGGTGATAGAAGTTCCCTCCACGGAGGAGGTATGGCATGGGTTATGGTATTAAACTTTGCAGGTGTATTATCCTCTATTTTTTTGATGTGGTTTAAGATGCATACTTCTTTGAAAAGGAAAAGCAGAACAAAAGCAAAGAAAAAGTAGGAGTCAAAGCTGGTATGAGTATAGGAGAAGATAAAAGGGGTTCTACAAATAGTTTTATTGATCTAAATTTATCTATCTTTGTGAGTCTTTTGCATTGTTTCAAAATGGTGAAATATGCTTTTTGGTCATCCACATGTGTGACACTTGCCATGCAATTTTATTCCTGTATGTGGCATTTTGCTTACTCTTTAAAGACTCACAAGAGATGAACATATAGTACAATTTAAAAAAAATATAAAATTTGTCAACTTCATGTTTTCTAAGACAAAATTATATTTTCTTTGAAGCAAATCCATTACTAATTAAAACTCAACAAAAGTGATTCCTGGAATTCTTTGAGAGCTGTATCATTAGCTATAGTTTGTGTGTCTATAATTTGTCTGTGAGCTGATATGGCTACCTAATATATTTACTTGTACTTAATAATCCATGACAAGTTTTCATTTTTATTGCAAACCAGAATATTAGTAAATAGTTTAAAAATTATGCAACCAACTAAGGTCATATTGTGGCCTAAATGAAATAAAATACTGATTCCTATCCAACTAGCCTCTACTTTCTTTTCATGATTCAATACCAAACTTAACATTCAACCTATGGTTGCCAAAGATTGAGGAAGAAATGCATGCTTTGGATTGTTTTCTTTCTTTTAAAAGTTTGCTCCAAATTTTTTGATTTACTGTCAAAAGAAGGCTGGAGGGCATTTGTACTGTGGATAATGATATATCTGATGTGTCCAGAACTTTGAAGCATGCTTATGAAACTTCTTTAAAAATGAGATTCAAATGACATTTAAAAGTATCTAGGTTAGAAATTGTTAAATTTCCTCATTACTGGAAGTAAATAGGTTGTTTAAAAGGCTAACAGATTTTTCCACTCTAAGTATATACGCATTTAAAATTATAGGTTAATATCATCCAAGGAAAAAACGTTTTTTATAAACAGCTAAGCATACATATACTATCTAAACTGTTTCTGACATAAAATTCATGAAAAATCTCTGGAAATTAGATGTAAAACTGGCAGATTCTTCAGAACTTGTCTATTTTCATTAAGATTGCTTCTGCCATTCTGGATGACCTTTTTGTCTGGGTATTTCCAACTCAAGTAAACTCATAGAAGAATATAGGCATTCAACATTTAGAAAGTTCCCAAGATTTTCATGAGCATATTTATTTATCATCAGTCTGATCTCAATCATTAACTGCATGCAGTACTTAAGAGAATGTTGAGCCCAAGCAGTTTTGAGAGAACTTTCATCTTATATTTGAGGAGGTGTTTGCTTCTCTTCCAAGTATTAACCAATCCTAATCCTGCTTAGCTTCCAAGGTCAGACAAATGAGAATAGGCATTATGTTAACTTTTTACCACTGTGACCAAGATACCTGACAAAAATAACTTAGAGGAAGAAAAAACTTATTTGTGGCCTGCCATTTCAGAAGTCTCAATCCGTGGTATGTTGAATCCTTTGCTCTGGGCCTTGGCTAAGGCAGAACATTATGGCAGAAAGACAAGGTGGAGAAAAGACACTCACCTCATAATGGTCAGGAAGCAGAGAGAAAGAGAGCATGCAAGGAGCTAAGGAAAAGATAAATTCCCCAAGGTCATGCCCTTAGTGACTAATTTCAACTCCAGTCATTCCTCACCAGCCTACAGTTACCACTAGTAGCCCCTTCAAATAAGTAATCCATCAAATAATCTATCGATGAGATTACAATTTCAATCATTGTCTAAAAGCCCCACCTCTGAATATTTTTGATATGGGGACCATGCTTTCAGACCCTGAGCTTTGGGGAGGATATTCCTGGATACAAACTATAACAGGCATGTTCAGAGTGGTATGGTCATAGAAAATTTACACTTATCGATAGATACTTTCCTGAAATATTTGGAAGCAAAGAAAAGCATTTACAATTTTAGGTTCATAAATAACAATTGCTTCTGAATTTGCATTGGAAACTGACCTTTCTCCATTTCTTTCGTATATCATTGACTCAAGGAAAATTATTACATAAAATATTAATATTTCTTTTATAAAATATTAATGGTTATCATATCAGTTTGCATCCATATAAGTACATTCATATTAAAATCATTTTCTTATATCAAATGACTTCTTACCCACATATTATGTCCTAAATATTTTATCCTTTGGTAGGTACAGAAGAGTTCTTCTAATCTACTCCCACTTAATTTACTTCTAAGATTAATCCAAATGGTTCATACTGATTGGTGTTGTTTACAAAGACACTCAGGACTAGCTACATTCTAGAGCACATCACCCACATTTTTCCTGTACAGACTGTATCAAGAGGGGACTGTATCTATTTCTAATCTTAGCAAGATGGTATTAGGGTTATGTGAAAATTTGATAATGCTGGTTGTATTTTTTATAGCAAGTTATTATAATTAATCAAGTACTTTATAACTGGTATAGTGGCAGTATGAGAAGAAATAAAGTTTGTTGTCTTTATAGAAATAATGTTATATGCTTTGGGAAAAATTGCTAGTTTTCTACAGTCAAAGAGATGTATTTGATACAAATATGAAAGATGTTTTAAATTCCAGGATGGTTTCTGGAATGATTCATGCATATTACTTCATGTCAATCTTTATGGGATTATTTCAATTTGAACTAATACTGGAGAGTGAAGACTATACAGCATAACAGAGGTTTTTTTTTATTTTTTATTTTTGAACAAACTTACAAGATTTTAATAAAATAATATAAAATGTGTATAAAATGTGAATATATTCTGGATATTGCAATTATCCCCAGGAGTGCCCCCTCCATTACCCTCCCTTATCCCTCCCTTCCCCTTCCCATTATAACTCTAAAAAAGTATTAGGTTGTAAAGCATTAAATCTTATCTGCATTTAACTCATGTTACTAGACCAACTTTCTCATTGTCTAGGGTCTAGACCCCACCTCCACAGATGAGTGGAGACAGTCGACCCTTAGATCTCTGGGTTAAGCTGATTTTACTCAACATGATCTCTTCCATAGCCATCCATTTGCCTTCGAAGGCTGCAATATCATTGTTTCTAATTGCTGTGTAATATTCCATGGTATAAATGTACCACAGTTTTTGGATCCATTCTTCCAGTGTGGGACACCGGGGTTGTTTCCATAGCCTAGCAATAGTAAATTGAGCTGCCATGAACATCGATATTGCTGTGTCACTGTAATGTGCTGATTCTAAGTCCCCTGGAAAGGTTCCCAGGAGTGGAATAACAGGGTCATATGGTGGACTCATCCCTAATTTTTTAAGGATTCTCCATATTGCTTTCCAGAGGAGCTGTACCAGTCTGCAGCTCCACCAACAGTGTATTAGTGTGCCTATCTCTCCACAGCCCCTCCAGCATCTATTGTTGTTTATTTTCTTCATCTTTGCCATTCTGACTGTTGTAAGGTGATATCTTAATGTGGTTTTCATTTGCATTTCTCTGATTACTAATGATTTAGAGCACTTTCTCATGTATTCATTGGCTTGATCAATGTCCTCTGGTGAGAAGTCTCTATTTAGGTCTTTGGCCCATTTATCAATTGGGCTGTTGGTGATTTTGTAGCTGACATTTTTGAGTATTTTATAGATTCTGGATATGAGACCCTTGTCTGAGGAA
>PVKS010009243.1:0-64733 GCA_004027875.1 Aplodontia rufa
TAGTCTTCTAGTTTCTTCTCTGAGCCACATATAATTTAAACATTTTTCCAGATTTCCAAATATTTTAAGAATTTTTGAGATAATATTGTTATTAATTTTTACTTTATTCCTCCTTGTCAAGAAATATCCTTTATGTGATTTCAATTATATGAATTTCTTGATATATATTTTATAGTCCAGTACGAGTTGTACCTTGGTGAATATTTTATATGTTCATCAAGCAAATGAATATTATATAGATATTGAATTAATGTTCTTCAAACACCATAAATTAAGTTGATGGATTCTGCTCACATCTATTACATCTTTACTGAGTGATAATACTTTTCTATTGATTAATGAAAAGGACTGTTAAGACCTCAAATAAGGTTGATATCAAAATTGGACACGTCATGTAATTTGAAATTTTGCTCATAGGTGCCTAAGTTTTCAGAATTGTTACATTTTCTTCTTCATTGATTTTTCATCATCAAGAAATGACTATAGTAAGATTTCTTGTCTTGAAATCTATTTTATGTTATTAATAGAACTATATCTGGTTTTGTAGACTTCATGTTTCTAAGCATGTTGTTTTTTTACTCTTTACTTTCTGCCCTGACTATCTTATTTAAAGTGTGCCTCATAAACAAAGAGCTTATGGGCTGCTGGTATCTAAATTCATACCTGCTCACAAAGTTCATAAGAGTGTTTAGTCCATTTGCACTTAATGTAATTATTGATATCAGAATTATATTTTTCTTTATCTGGTTTCATTTGTCTTTCTCTTTGTTTTTATTTTTCTCCACTTTCCCTACCCTCATTCTTTTGTGACTTTTTGCCCTTTCTCAGTCTTTTTTATTTTGGAAAGGATTGCACATTAGCTATTTAGCTATACTTTTTTTGTATTTTTCCCCTAACAGGTACTCTAGGAATTAAGATATTCTTCTTAAAACAGTTTTTATCTGAATTAATATTAAAGCATTTCATATGTAACATAGGAAATCTACAAGAAAATAATTTTATCTACATTATTTCTTAGCCTTTGTACTATCATTGCCATAAATTTCACAACTCCATATGTTATAAACCCTATTATATGATAATTTTAGTATTGCTTTTTAACATTCAGTTGATTTTTTATAGATTTTGGAGAATTAGGGTTAAATATCCTCTCTATTTACCCACATGCTTTCTATTTCCACTGCTTTTCATTACTTGGTGATTAGGAGGTCCTTATAGTATTATTTTTCCTATCAGCAGGAGAAATACCTTTCATTTTCCTTATGGGTTGGCTGGCAGCAAATTCTCTCAGATTTGATGTGTCTAAAAATATGTTTATTTTACGAAATTCAGAAAAATGTTTTCACTGACGAGAAAACAGAAAACACTTGGTTGAAAATTGCAGGGGTTATTTGTTGTTGTTGTTGTTGTTCTGTTTGGATTTTTTTTAGCACTTTAAAACATGTTTTTCCATACCAGTATCATATTTGATATTTTTTTGCTAAACATTATTGCCCTTTATGTGATTTTTCTTCTTTTTCTTTCACTTTTTAAATTTATCTTTAATTTAAAGCCATGTCACCATGGTGTGTATAGGTGAAATTTTCTCACTACTTATTCCTGTTAGAATTTACTGTAGTTCTTGTCTTAAAAGCAACTGTTTTCATGAAATTTGGAAAATGTTCAGCTAATGTTTCTTCAAATATTTAATTTTTCTATGTCATTATCTCTGCCTGCTCTCTGTGGGTCTCCAGTTACAAATACATTGCAGTTATTTATGCCATATTAGGCTGAGGCTCTGATAATATTCTCTTCTCTGATTCACTTTGAATTATTTATATTAATCTTTATTCATAAGCACTGTTCATGACTAAGCAATGTCCAATATGTACCTAATACATTTTTTGAAAACATATTGTACATTTTAGGTCAACAATGTCCATTTGTGTACGTATGTTTGATTTAACCTATGCTCCTATTTTAAAATTCTCTCTTTTTCTGTGGCTTCTTGGCATGCTTAATATTAATGAGGTCTTGAGTTCAATTCCTAACACATACACACAAAAAAGAATTTAACATTCATAAAAATTAGTTGTCAGTATTTTTCTGAAGATTTTTGGTAACCTGTGGCTTTTTTTCTTTTTCTTTCATGAATACGGCTTACTTCTTCCTAGTCCTTCACATGTTTAGTAACTTTATATATAACAAACATCTGTGAAAAACACAGAGAAGCAAGATTCTGGTATTTTCTTCTAAAGAATGTTGAGATATATCTATTAGGCATTTGAACTGCTACCATATCACATTATGATTGTAGAATCTTGGCTTTGACTTTTTTTTTTCTAGTGTAGAGGATTGAACCCTGACCTTTGCATATGATGGGTGAGCACTCTATCAGTGAGCCACATCCCCAGCCCTTAAGATGTGTTTTGTTTAAATTAAAGCTTTATAGTTATACATAGGAGTTGAGTACATCCTGAGAAACTCATACGTAAATGGAGTTAGATGTAAGTTCATGATTCTCCCTTCCCCTCCTGTCCTCTCTTCTCATTCTCCTTCTACTCTACTAGACTTCCTTTGACTTGTCTACTAATTCATACTTGATTGATTCTTTCCACCTGTGCGTAAAGGCGATGGTTCCTGTTGTGTATATACATATGCACATAGCCTGATTTTCTGAGAATTCATTCTGCTTTGTTTTCTTTAGTGCAGGTTAAGTTTCATTTCAGTCTCAGGCATTCATCAGGATACTTGAAGGCATTCATCAGGATATTCTATACATGTAGACCCGAACAGTGATCTCTGTCTCCTTGCAACCTCTGCTGCTGAAAACTGCTATTCCATTGTGCCTTGTGATATTTTACCTATTGTTTACACTCAGCTCCTTGGATTGTCATACTACACATACACATTTTGGGTGTCAATGTAAGATTCAAAAGAATTTTCTTCAATTTTGTTGTTACTGTTTTTTGTTTTTACTAGTTTTGGAACTCTCTATCCAACACAATTTTTTTCCTGGCATTTCCTCTTGATTTTTAGTACCAGTGGCATTGCAAAGTACAACTTCTTACTCTTCTGCAAATTAGACTGCAGCTTTCTCTTTTATCTCTGTTTACTAAATAATATGTTGACTGGTCAGTGTCCTCAGTATTAAAAATATGAAATTGTGATTATCATTCAATATATTGACTTTTTCTTTCAAGGGTCAAATATAATCCCTATTTTTATTTTTTAAAGAGAGAGGGTCAGTGAGAGAGAGAAAGGGGAACAGAGAATCAATTTTACTTAGATTTTCATTGGTCTTCATTGCTTCAACACGTCATTGTGTACGTGGTGCTGGGGTTGGAACCTAAGGACTCACGCATTCAAAACAAGTACAGTAACCTCTGAGCCACCGCTCCAGTCCCCTATTTTTTATTTTTAATGTGAAAATAAATACTTAGCTTAATTTTAAGAATGTTTTTAAAGCAGTGACCATGTTTCAATATTTGACCTAAATTTGAAAGGAATATCTAGAAAACTATAGACTAACAGAGTGGTGGGGATATAGATGCTGAGAGTCAGGTTCCAGACAAATTTTGAAGGTAGAAGTTATGTGATTTCCTGATATACTGGATGTCCTACCTAAGACAGCAAGAGGTCAAGAAGGAATCCAATATTTTCTGTTCTAAAACACTTTTATGAATGAAGGTAGGATAAAAAGGGGTATAATTTTGTAATATGTATCAGACCTC
The DNA here is from genome assembly GCA_004027875.1 of Aplodontia rufa. Lineage (NCBI taxonomy): Eukaryota > Metazoa > Chordata > Mammalia > Rodentia > Aplodontiidae > Aplodontia > Aplodontia rufa. The sequence continues at coordinate 3,714 of PVKS010009243.1, forward strand.
TAAATGAAAGTATGTAGGCAGCTGGATAAGTATATACAGCTTTCAGAGAAGTGTGCTGACATGAAATATTAAATCAGTAACTGTGTTCAGATGGAATAAGTTTAACAAAAAAATTAATATAGATAGAGATGGTTAAAAACTAAAAACTATCTCACTGGTGTTCAGAAGTTGAGAAAAATGAGAAGTTGGTGAGGGAGTAAGATAAAAATCTATAGAATATGGAATCCTAAAAGTCAAGGGAGGAAAGGCAGATGAAGTGATGTGCCTTCAGACTGTGCTTACATTAAATAAAGTTGGAGGTTGGAACTGGTGTAATTGGACATATCAATGTGAAAGCATTATTGAACTTAGTGAAAGACATTTTTATAAAGTGGGGGAAATATTCTTAATTAGGAATTTTAAAGACAAGTTTGGATGAGAAGAATTAGAAATACTGAGTACAAACATGTTTTATAGGAAGTTTTTCTTTAAAATGGAGATTATGTTGCACTTGGAGGTGTGGTTAAGGAAAAGTCTATTTATCATAAGTATATCCATATTCATCCATTCTTCTTTATGTGTGCCTACATATGCATATACACACTCACTCAAACATATAAACATATTTACATATACAGATGGGAGAAAATGCCTATAAACTAACACTGGTAATTTAGTGAAGAATGAATGATTTATAATGAGGAAAGGAAAGATGGGGCTATTGTTTCTACATCACTTAGCTTGAATAAGTGAGAAGAGATGAAGTCGACCACCTAGATGAAGCTTTTGTCACAGAAAGAAATCTGATCATCTATAACAGCTGAATTACAATTCCAGAATATGGTGCAGAAGTAGGGAGACAGATTATATATACATATATATACCAGCAGATACCTGTGGAATTTCTTACCTAACTGCTCATATTTTTCATAGCTGCATTGAATATGAGGTTATTAGCTAATTATGAAAAGAATGAGGAGGTTAGAATATCCAGGAGAAAATTAAAAGCATCTTGCCATGCCAGTGTGATAGAAAAACATAGGAGGGTCACAAGGCACCAACTGGGACCTGTAAGAGACATATTCACATGACTTTAAAGTGTTTCATATGTGCATGAATATTTGACTCCAGCCATGGTTAGCTGCTCAAGTGCAGGAAAGGAGGAACTAAGGATTACTGTTTATCAGGCTTAATGCCTTCTCATATGAGTACAATGAAGTGTTGAGGTGTGAAAAAGGAAATGGTATGGTAAATCAATCAATAAAATCTGCTAAAGAAGAGATCGAATGTGTGGAAGAAGAGAAATGTGATGAGATCATTCGGTCATTAAATTTTATGTCGTGATGGGTTAAAAATTGGTGAAGTTGGGGTACTTGAGGGAGTGAATTGTAACTTAGCTGATGGAACCAGAAAGTGAGTGAATTTGATATAATGGAGGTTTTACCATGCATGATACTATTATGGATAGAATGTGATCAAAATTAGATGGCAGGTGTTTAAGAACTGGCATGTCAACTTGTCAGAAGAACTATCTACTCTGTCTGAAAATCATCTAGAATAGAGGTGTGAAGTGAAAATGAGATTCAAAGATAGAAAGTTTAAGAAAAGAAGGCAGAGTGGTTTAGTAGAGACAATAGGGAGAAAGAAGGACAGGTATCCCAAATCCTGACAATGGCACGCACTACTAATTTCTGTATGTTGCCTTAGTGTTTTATAGATATGAAGTATCTGCCATCACGACATTCACTGGGATAAAGTTTGGGTTCAGGTAGTTTTTACGAGAAATAATATACAAAATCATAAAGGACTGAGGGATATAATAGAGGTAAATAAAAAACAATAATTTTGATTAACGACTGGAATACTGCTACAAGAAAATGCTAATTTTCTGGGGATATCTTGAAGAATTATGTAGAAGTTGTGTGACAATTATCTCATGTGAGTTTCGAAGCCTGGGGTACATATCTGTTAAGTCTCATCTATAGTTTGATTTAAGGTTCACCATGTATTACAGGTAGATAAAAACCTCAGACAGAGGAGCAGAGAGATGCAGGAACTTAAGGCATCAGAATTACAGGAAATATGCACTAAATCTATACTTAAAGACAGATGAGAGCTGATGGATTATGACACAGATTATAAATAACATCTACTCTTCACCTATACCAAACAGATTCATTAGTGGCATATTTGGGGTCCACTCTGTTGACGTTATGTTTCAAAATGCAGGGCAACAGCAATCTCTTAAAACTACTTAAAATGTGAAGATTAATGGACATAAATTTATTCTGCAGGTGTTAGAGTCCCAAGATTACAATTGATCTTCATCAATTTCCTTTTCTGTCAACCATTATGGAATTTTTTCTTCCTGTTGACATATATTGCCCAATAATGTTTTTCTAAAATGTATCTCTGAAGTGTTAGAGCTTTGCTTAGATTGTACACATCACACTATGGCTGCTATAAATGTCCATTTATTATTGGAATGGAATTGCAGACATGGAAGCACTAAAAGAGCCCCTAGAAAACTCCCTATGTTCCAAATATATTTCCCTACTCCATTTTACAGCATTAATCTCATATCCGCTTCATAATCTAGATAATTAGATTCATTAACCCCTTGTATAGGCCTTTCATTAAATTGACAATGAATGCACTCATGAGGGTGCACTAGGTTTGCTGAGAAACTCAATTAATGGTTGGTGTTTTCTATAGACTACAATTTATGTGGGAGATTTGTGATTGCAGGATGCTATTTGATTAAGTTTATGTTAATATATCAACAAGTGCCATGATTCATCAGAATTTTACAAGGTCCAGTCTGGTGAATTAAAAGAGATTATGATGGAACCACACTATATCCTTTAAGTCTTTTTGCATATCACATTTTCAGTTGGTAGCTGATACCCCCTGGGATTACTGCCTTGGGGATAATGTTAGGATCTTCCACTGAAGACCACACATTCATGATTACTTCAGAATTCAGTTTCTAAATATTCATCTGCTATAGTTTGAATAGATCCCCTGACATTAATGTGCTGGAAATAATCCCCAATGGAACAGTGTTGAGAATTGGGACTTTAAGAAGTGACTAGGTCATGAAGCTTTTGTCCTCATGCATGAATTAATGTCCTTCTTGTAGGTGTGGGCTAATCATCATGGCATTAGATTCCTAACTAAAGGACGAGTTCATTTTTCCTCCTCCTTGCTGTTTCTTACATGTGTCACATTACTCTCCCACCTGGTGCAATAGGATGATGTGGTTAGAAGGCCACCATGAGTCCCTTAACTTGGGCTTCCTAGTCTCTAAAACTGTCAGAGACAGATGTTTGTTCTTTATGAATTACTTAATTTTGGATATTCTGTTACAGAAGCACAAAACCAAAAATTACCATCACAATTATAATCAAGGGATTGGGCAGTGCCACAAGGAAAGTCTACACAGTGAAAGAATCCATTGTAATGTGTTCCTGAGTTAGTGCTTTATGTTCTCTGCCATCATGTGCCCTGATTGTAAAAGGGAACTTTGAGTCCCTGGTTATCAATGTCAACTCATAATCTGTACCCAACATCTCTAGAAAGCTCTGGATAGTGTACAGTTTTTCTAATGTACATTCACTCTAGAGTATGATACTAGGCAAGCAATGGTCTTTCAAATGCTTAACAATTAGATCTTCAAGGAAAAGTAAACATATAGAATAAAACATGATCTATAGCATTTGTTTATTTTCATGGTGAAAAAATTCCCCCCATGACCAATTAATAACAAGTCATTAAGCATATAATTAGAGGGAGATGTGTACAATTTCCTCTTGATGATGGTGTAAGCTTGTTCTAGCACAATACAAGTTATATGTCCTTTGGAGGAAGACAGGAGGAGGTATTTGTTGCATATATTTGAAGATGCTATATATTTCTCTATCCAGGTTATCTCATCTCCTTTCCATTGTTGAGCTCAGATGAGGAAACTAAATAAGTGATCTCAATTTCCATTTTAGCAGCTAACATAGATTCCTAAGGACCAACTTTTGAACTTTTCTTGATTGTATAATCAAGAAATATGATTATGAATTTCACATTTACATCAGTCCTAGAAACGCCATGGGTTGCTACCCATTGCCACAGACTCCTGGGGACTGACAGCCTTCTGAATGTCAACTTGAACTTATTTCCAATTATAAGACTACTTTGTGGCTAGTGATGCTGTGACTTAATTGTTTTTGTCCTAAAATTCTACAGCCTATTAGACTCTGTATTCCAATTCTATGACAGTACCTTCCTAATCAATTAACCTACAGAAAGCAACCAACAATAGCAACAAATTTGAGCCTTTTAATATTAACACACTGCTTTCATAGTATATTCCCTATTTGTTTCTTTAAAAATATTATTTGGAATTTTAATTGACAACTAAAACTATATATATATATTTATAATGTCTTGATATATTATATTTATTTAATGAAGGGAGCAACCCCTTGGGCTCTCTTTGAGAGCACAGTTACTTGATGACTATTCTTTCCTTACCTAATATATCCTTGCTAATGTGTCCAATTACATGGGCTTTGTGACTTTTCTCAATGCTCTGCTAAGGCAATCTTGTATATCCATCACATCTGTTGTAATCAAGCTTCAAGGACCCATCCTTATAGTTAGGTCTAAGCTTTCTGCCCAGGAGGTTAGATCCTGAGTCCTGTGAAAGTCCTCATACCAATAAGCTCAAGAGCTTACATCTCAAGTTCACAATTCATTTCCAGTTTCTGCATCTTCTCAGGTGATACTACCCAGCTCCTGCTATTCCCTTTCATGGGATAAGCCGTTTTCTCCCCATTTGGGCCATCTTAAATACAACTCTAGTACTACTAAATGAAGTCAATGAAAAAGGTGGGTAAATGGTCAGGGCCAACGTAATCAGAGAGATCTGCTTTTGGTGATGTCTGCACTTGATATCTAGGCACCGAGAGTCTATACATCTATATTCCTCAGTCTGGAGGGTTCAAGATATCTTGGGGTTACACTTTCTCAGAAGCATTCGCCCGGATACCCATTTTCTAAACCGTTTGAATACTGTTCTACATTAAGATGCAATATCAACAAAGACATCCTAATGGGACCAACTGAACACTCATCTTCTTAGTTCCCTATAGTAGCTATAGGTTGGACTTGATTTTCATGGTACTCTTCCCTCTGGCTGCTGAAGATGAGCAAATTCATGTTACTTTTCTTTCCTGCTACTCTCTTAAGAGTTTTAACTTTTGAGAAAAACATCGGTGCAACTTTTGAGTTGATAATCAATCAACCTTTTCTGGATTAGAAAAGCTGCCTGTGAGGTTTTCTGACTTTCACATGATAACTTGAGTTCATAGTGATTAAACCTAGCCTATGTTTTTTGCCCTGTAGGTCTCCAGGGAATTTATACAAATTCATCCAGCTCTAACACTTTGTAATTACCATTGTCTCTATATCTTTAAATGCCAGAGCTGTTATAGAATCCAATCTTTCTGCTTCTACTTACATTTTATTTTGATTCACCACACATACAATTTTTAGTGATTATGATTCTACAATATGGTGATGACATATATCACCACCATTCCAGAAAAGAACAATCATTTCCTTATTTTAAAACTGACCAATGGGGTCTGGAGCTGTGGCTCAGCAGTTACAGTGCTTGCCAAGCATGCACAAATATGTGAGTTCAAACCCTAGCACCACGTACATAATGAAATCTCGGAGCAACAAAGGCCACATGAAAAACTGAATAAAAATTGTTTCTCTCTCTCTCTCTCACTTTTCCTTTTTCTTAAAAAACATAAAAATAAAAAACTGACCAATGATTGCTCCCAAATACTGTCTTGAGGGTTGCTCTCTAGAGGTACTAACATACCCAAATGCAAATTCTGAGAAAAGTGCTTGGGAGCAGGCAGTTCCTTTAGCAGACTGTATCAAAAAGTATTGGAAGGAAGAATGGAGAATCAAAATTATAAGAGAGATGTAAAGAATTTGATAATTAGTAGATTACCCTTGCAAGCTTCTGAGTAACTTTGTGGAATGTGTCTCAGAATTGTCCCACGAAGAAAACTGGGATACTCATCAACCAACTCCTGTCTCTCATTGGTTAAGGGTTGCCCCTGGGAACACAAACTCCCTGACATTTCCAGGCTGCTTTGGTTGCAGAGGGAAAGAATTACTGGGCCACTGGGTAAAGATCATCAGGAAAGTTGAGAGTTGCAGGCACTAAAGGAAAGAAGCTCTTAACATAGAAATTATCCATCTCAGATGCAGATGAACTTCATTGGGATAAGGTGATATGGGTTGGACCATAGACAATTATCTGCAGCAAGGATTAAATGAGAAAATATAGATTGACTCTCAGAGGAATGTCTGGCACATGGTGAACACTATTGTCATCATTTATGAACCACATAAAATGATTTTTACCCTTAACTGTATTTCCTACTTTGTATGTTATTATCCAGATGACATAGATTGAAGAGCAGAATTCACTCTGTCCTCCTTCCAGTGTCAATGAAAACGCTTGACCCAGTATATCTGTTCACTGTTGAGTCAAGATCATTTGAAGAAATGATTGTGTTGACAAGAATAGTATGATGCAAGGACAACTGATGGAGGACAAATGATTTCCAGGACATTCATAATCAAGCTTGTAGCATATTAGTGTGTCACAGGGTTTTGGAATCAAAAACCCTGGATTCCAATCATAGCCTTGACACTTATGGGCCACGTGACTTTTCTGAATGGTCTTTCTTTTTTTCTTTACCTTTAAAACTAGAGTCCTGATATTACCTGGTTCATAGGAAGGTTTAGTATGATGCAGTGCATAGAGGCCTCCTGTTGCTCTGGACATCATATGCAACTAATAGATATTTGCTGTTGTATTGTATTAGCTGTCTCTCCGGGTTCATAGTCATGCCACAGACCTTCAGGATGGTGACCCCTATGTTCTTCCCTTCATCCTGGTGACACTGTGGTCCCATCATGAGCTTCCACTCAGTTGGATTGTTTTGTGAGATTACTGATGTTAACTTTAAGAATGGCACTTAACAAGAGCCCCTTGAAGATTACTAATCATTTGTAACTATTAAAAGAAAAGCCTAGAGGTTGGATAAAAAGAGAAAAAACTATTAACACTATATAAATAGGATAAATAAGATATTTTTCTAAATGAAAAGGTTAAGTGAATGCAATTTATTTATATCTCAATTATCTGTGATTCTGAAAGCATCCATTAGGGACTTCATGTTGACAACAACAACAAAAAAAGTCATGTGGAATAATTATGCTAAAATAGAAGTGGGAAAAATTGAGTCAAAAAGAAAAGTCTATGAAAATACCAAAAATCCTGGGATATATAATTCCTATACTAGTAAAACACTAGCTATCCAAGGATCAAGAAACTAATGCATAACTAGCAGGAATAGTGAACTATTATCAAAAGAACTCAGTCAATCAGGGATCTTGCTTTAAGACCCAACATTTCTACTGTTAAGAAGTGAGCTCTTGGTCAAGTCACTGTATCCCATCTGGTTTTATTTTTCCATATGGCAAGAACTTATTAGGATCAGTCTATTTTATTATTTTGTACCAATTCATCACTTTTTTTCTTCAGTAGGATATTACCCCAGCCCTATTCATCAATGAATAAAAAAGGAGTTGGCAAAATGAAGAGAGAGTTTTTACCTCTCTTTGTTTATTATACTTTGAGAACGTCAATATCATGTCCAAAGATTTAAAGTTAGAAAAGCATTGATAAATATGATACATATAACCTTCACTAAAAATTAAATATAAGCATATATTTCCACACATATATATGAATACAATACATACGTATATACATATACACACACACACACATATATATATATATGTATATATGTATATATGTTTGCTCACCATTGAAAAATAGATCCACAATATGTTGTATGTTTGCTTATTTGATCAGGAAATCAACAGAATATTCCCCAGAGCACCCTCAAAATATTTTGGGCCTTATGCCAAGCTGTAAAAGAGACAGATGTAGCCCCCATATCCCTGTGTTTCAGTATGAAGATAAAACAGTAACCAACTAATTTAAAAATGTGTTAGGAGCTATAAAAGATCATGGACACTCTTTATACCAACTGTATCTAATATCGGCTGAAACACAAGGTGTATACGATTTTAGCCAGGATAATATTAGGTTCAGTTGTGTAAGACTCTAGTCTTCATGAAATAAAGCACAGAATTATTAAACTAAGAACCACTTGACCAGCATCATTCCTGGCAGTAGCCAGGATTGAAAAACATTCATGTTAATGCCTGCTCTAAGAACATTTACTTCCTGGAGATTGAGATCAACTATAAAGATAAGTTTTTATCTTAATAATGTACATTCAAGCAAATTTTTATCTTAATAATCTGCATTCTTTACCTGTTTAGCTGTAGTAAACAGCACAGTATCTGCAAAAGGTACTTAGGAGGTTATTTCATTGTATTTCATTGCTTCCGATCTTGCTGTTCTTTAAATGAATAAAAAATATTTTGAGAATTTGCACCTTATGAAAAACAGTATTGATAAGATCAAAGAACTGTATGAGCTGGGTGCGGTGGTACCTGCCTGTAATTTCAGTGTCACAGTAGGCTGAGGAAGGAGGAGGATCATAAGTTCAAGTCCAGCCTGGAATACTTAGTGAGACCCTGTCTCAAAATAAAAATACAAAAGTAATGTGATTACATAAATGTTCATATAAAAACTCCAAACACCTAAATACCTAATTTAGAAAGGTAAGGGATCACTAACATATGGTCAGGTATGGGCATGAGATATGATAACCCTGTCAAACATTGGAGTAAAAAGAAATAGTGTATATATATATATAGATATATACATATATATATATATAAATATAAACATATATTTATATATATATATTTGCATGTGTGTGTGTATACACACACACACACATATATCAAGTGGTCAGAAATAGAAATGGGATATATATATATGACTATCCTATAAAATATAACATAATTTACATAACATCATCCTGTGTGCATATACATTCACACATCCTACACATATATGCAATTTTCTTCATGTGTACTCACACACATGTACACACACAGGTATACAGTACCTCAAAATGGCTATGCTCACTGTTATATGAACACTAAAGCTGTTAATATACAGGCAAAGCATTAAAAAGCACAAAGAGAGGGGGAAAGAAGATGCATCATTGTATACACAATTAAGAACGCGAATGTTCCCTGAGAAGCCAGGTACACATACATTCATGGTGGGAATGCAGGGACTTATCTCATTTGTCCATTGTTCCACAAACACTCATTTAGCTTCCACTCTGTGGCATACGCTGGAGAAAAGCGGAGGTTAAAATAGCTGGTAGCACCCTCACCCCATTCCTGGCTGCTGCTCTGCTGCTGCTGGAACCTTTATCAAGTGTCAGCAAGAGAACCTGGCATTTATCAGGGTAGGTACTGCGCTCTGCTCTGCTGACAGGGTAGATTCAATACATGTCATCCCCACTGTGCTAAGATGTTTTAATGGCTCGCTTGCAATTTCTTTTTTCCCATCACCCGGGAAACTTTGCTTCTCTTTCCTCTTCAGTCCCTTTCTCTCAACCCCAAGTTGTTCTCCTTTCACAGTTTTGAGCTCCCCATTGCACAAGCTGCCTAGCTGTATGGTGTTGAAGATGTCACTAATTCTGTTTCTGCATACTCATCCCTGAGAAGTGGGAATCGACTAAATCATCCCTGATGCCTTCCTAGTCTTTTAATGCTAACAGTGTGCAATTCTTCCTACTCCACTCAGCCTAGATAGCTTGATTCCCCCTGAAAATCAGAACCTGAGACAATGGGTTTTGTGGAAGTGACTTATGTTAAATCACGTGATGAGCCAAATGTCTGTAAAGCAAAACAGCAAAGAAAGAAAAGCCCCTGCTTACAGGGTTAGGAAAATGCAAGTGGGAAAACAGGAAAAGACGAAATCCCATGGGATTATTGGGTTGATTGTTTTTAGGGGAAACTAGAACTCCACCTTGTTAATGGTGTTCTAGGGCAGTATGTGGAATGTGTCTCTGAAAGTTCTGAGTTTTGGAAAAATGGACTATTTACCCATACGTTTTTACCCCTTTTGGGAGGGTTGCCACAGGAAGTGGCAATTCCCTTTCCCTTCCTGGTTTCTGCAGGATCCAGAACAGTTCATCAGGTTTCTGTAAGGAATCTCTGAATGTGACAGGAGTAGTAAGAGATGCCAAGTGCCACTGAGACCAGGTTCTGTTAGGCTACACCTAAGTATGGCTGGTTGCTATAGCAAAGATGGGAGAATACATGGTGGGGGAGATGGCATGAAAGGTAAAACAGGTGTCCAATGCAATAGTCAGTGCCTTCCTCCATGCTGATGGAGTTCTGTATTGAGAACTTTTAATGTGTCAAATCAGCTTTAGCAGGGCAATGAACATATAGAAACTTTATCAGAAAGTCTGAATCAACATATCCACAGTTGCATAGAATTGTCATGGAACTGGGTTCTTTTGCCCATCTCCTTCCCATTTCCTGTTTAAGTTCAGCATATTGAAAGTTATTATTTATTTTTTTAAAGAGAGAAGGACAGTGATAGAGAAAGAGAGAAACAATTTTTATTTAGTGTTTCATGCAGCTTTTGTTGCTCCAAGACTTCATTTTGTACTTGGTGTTGGAGTTTGAACTTGTGTACTTGTGCATGTCAAGCAAGCACTGTAACCGCTGAGACACTGCTCCAGCCCCATATTGACGGTTATTAATAAAGAATATTTATATCATTCCAGATACTGTCCTGGGGACATCATGTACACTGTTGCCCAATCCTCAGATCAATAAGATTACACCAGTTAGTACAGATATCCCATTTCACAAACAAAGGTGCCAAGGATTATGCATGGGAAATGACTTGCCCCAATTCACATCACCGCTAATGGTCTAAAATGGAATTCAAGTTCATGCACTGAAATGCAGTCCATTCCTAGCAGTTGAACTTTCTCAGTGGCACTCAGGTTTAGGACTGGGTCTTTGTCTCAGTTCCAAGTTGACAATCTTGCTGGATCTCAAGGGTAACCTTGAACTACAGCTTGTGTGACTAGAGTTTTGATACCTTTCTTTACTTATCTGCTGCTCTGATCTCAATCCTTAGTCCAGATCCTTTTGATTCTGAGGCTAGCTCAATTAGTGTCTGAATTTTGCATTTAGTGCTTCTCACTGAGGACCAGCCTACATCCAAAGCGATATCCCAAACTAACCCTTGTATGCCTGAGTTCCTCCGTTGTGTCTTGTCTTGTTTTGCTTCAGCTTTCTTTTTATAGTCTCTCTTTCCATCATCCGTAATCTGTTGGCAGACTTGGTTAAGGAACAGCAGGGAATAACAGGAATGATTAAAATGGGACATATATTAGCACTATTCAGACTCAGTTAAGGAATCAGGAAATCTGATCTTAGAAGAGGAAACAACCTGACTATCTCAGTGCATTGAGCCTGCTATAAAAATATACCTTAAACTGTGTAATTCATAAAAAAATATATTTTTTTAATAAAGAGAGAATGTCAGTGAGAGAGAGAGAAAGAGAGAATAAATAGAAATTTATTTCTCATAGTCTGGAGGCTAGGAAAATCCCAGATTAAGGTGCCAATAGCTATGATTCCTGATGAGGGCTTGTCCTCAGACCTGACATGGCCTCTCATGGCAGAAAACTAAAAGAGCTCCCCCACATTTGTTTTGTAAGGGCAGAACCTCTTGACCTAGCCATATTTTAAAGGCTCCCCCTCTAGATACCACCATGCAAGAAATTAGGTTTCGACATGAATTTTGGAGGGACACAAACATTATGAATGCAGCATAGGCTTTCTGTGCATCCATTTCCTACTACAATGTCCTTCCCTTGTCAAGGGTACATTGCAGATCATTTGGTGCAGCGGACAAACAGCTTATGTACCCCAGTCACTCCCTGGGAGGGTACATTTGTTCAATCTAGTTCTCTCCTCCTAGGGCAATGCTGATTGTGCCTGAGGTCAGAACCTAATCCTAACTAAGTTGCCATTGGGAAAGTGTATGAAGGAATGGAAAAGAAGTGTGTGTGTATGTGTGTGTGTATGAGAGAGAGAGAGACAGAATTATAAGGGTAATTTTTTCCACATATCAGGTATGTGAAAGTAAATGGAGAAAGAAAACATTTTCTACCCACCGTGTAGATTGAGAAACAAATAATGAGGTTCTGATTAGAACAAGGTAAAAGCAGATTTTCATTGGATTTAAGAAATAATAGTGAAAACTATATCTTCCTATATTCTTGACCACCAAAATCCCTTCCCTTTTACTTATGAAGTTACTAAAAAAAATTTATATCCACTGTCCTCCATGTTTTTTTAAACTGTAATTATCACTATAAATACATTAAATGATATTTTTGATGACCTGGGATTCCTTCATTTCCTCTACTCCTTAGCTCTGTTTCTACCCTTTGGAACCAAATGAAACCAAAAGAATTTCTTGTTTGTTATCTATGCATATAATATTGGAATGAAAGCATTTCTGCTCTTGCCCTTAGTCCATGAGGACATTTTGTATTCTAGGATGTGTCCTTAGATCTGCTTATTTCTTATATGCTGTGGTTTGGAATCCCACTGGGAATGCTGGTCACTTCCCTATGTTTATACAACAATTTACTAATCTTTCCTTGTCCAGATTTGGTGGCCTAATATACAATGACACGTGTCTATTATTTCCCTGTCTCTGGGGTCATGCATGGATCCATTGTCAAATTTTAAACCTTATGAATCTAAACATGTGTGTGGGCCACATGTGCCTATGGAAATTTGTGTGCACACACGTTTCAAAATGATAAGCTATAAGAGCCCATGAAGTCTGGCCCGAAGATATGAGGGAGGCAGTGTCTTGCCTCTGATTCCAAAGTTAAGCACCCTCCAAAATCACGTTATGTTTGACATCAGACACATCTCAACAAGGCAGAGGAAGATGCTTCAACAGTTAGATGATCATATTAATACAAACTGGGATTTATTATTATGTTTGTTTCTTTTAAGACTAAACTTGATGTGATTGCTGCTCTGCCTGGGTACAAGGTAATGGAGACAGAAATCTATTTTCTGGAAGATCCTCTGGGAACAGCCACCTGGGATTGACTGAGAGAGTCACTGGGTGTCACTGTTGAGTCATAAAATAAATGCAACTCTGAGCTTCCTTGTAGAGGTCTGCTCATTTGAGAAGCCAGGAGCAGGAACTTTGGGGGCTACCTGTCCCATTCTGGTCTGTGTCTCTTCCTTAAGGATAAGATAGATCATCCCTCTCCCTCCTTTCCCTTGAGAAGAATCCAGTCAGATGTGCCCATGTCAGTGTGTGTCTCTGCTGCCTCAGCTACTGCTTAATGATCTGATCTGTCCTGGATCTGCCTGCTGGTGCAATGATAGAAGTCTTCTTTTTTTGCATCCTTGCAGTAGTGATGACAATGCCCCCAAACTCTGTAGTCACAGGAGATCTCCCTCCCAAACCCAGGACTTGCTGAGTATCACAGCTATCTTCACATTATCGATTCAATAGTTCATCCATATTCACAGTGATTCTAGGGCCAATCAGTGGTACATTTCATTTTTAAATTTTAATATGAGCTCTGATTTTAATAAAAACCAAGACACATGAAATAGTATACACCTAGTATTTTGAAGGGCAAGGAGAACAACTGACCAGAGAGAAGGATCAAGTCTAGAAGGATAGGAACCTGGATATCTACTGTCTGAGAACCAGCCCTGTTACTAACCTGGCTGACTCAAGTACAACATGAACTTCTTTCCCCTCAAGGATTGAATATCCTTTAAGGTGTGGTTACTCAGGTTCTTTGCAAAGTGTTTTCAACATTTTTAGGAAATCTTCTTAAAAGTGTGAATACCAAAGTCCCATATACCAAGTACATTTTCTGGATTTCTAAGGAAGAGCCCAAGGGGTCATTATATATATATATATATATAAACTCTACAGGTGTCTTAGGAATATCTAGAAAGCATTTTCTCTGGATGGAGTCTATGTTTTCCGAAGTTTATACATCACATTGGTTTTCAATCTGGCTTCCTCTGGAATTCAGCATTAACTTGTACTTGAAGAGATGGTTCTAAAACACAAAATTGGGTGCTGTTTTCTCCTCTTAAACTTCTCAATGGCTAATCACCACAAGTAAGTAAAGTACCCATTTCTCTGTTGTTTTACATTCTTTCTCATTGGTCCTGGCTTATATTAGGATTGTGCAGTTTGGTCCACACACTAAATATGCTACCATACTTTATGCCAATGTTTTCCTCTAGGCTGCACATTTTACTCACTGCAGGAACTTGAAGAACACTGAAGTCCAGGTTGCTTCTCCAAGAATACAGGGTTTATTTGTTTATTTTTAAGAGAGAGGGATAGTGAGAGAGAGAGAGAGAGAGAGAGAGAGAGAATCCATCATTTAGCTTTTCATGTTGCTTTTGTTGCTCTGAGACTTCCTTGTGTATGTGGTGCTGGGTTTTGAATTCTTGTATTCATGCATGCCAAACACACACCATAGCCGCAGAGCCACCACTCCAGCCCAGAATACAGGTTTTTATAGACCTGGTATAGTCTTGGGGATTGAGTTCCTTCATAGCTCTCCAGGTTGATTCTAAAGGAATACAAGACTTTAGAATCACCATTCTCTGATAATCACCTTCCAGGGACACACAGCTTTTCTTATCATATTTTGATTGAACTGTAGCTGCTAATTCTTCTTGACTCAATACACTCATCAACCCCTTGAAGCAACCATATATGAACATATCCCTTAGCCAAACTAAATATTTGTCTCTGAGATTCCATAGTTTTTTTGTGCACACTAGAGAAGATTGGACTGGAGATATATAAATGTCTATTATTTTGTTTATTTGGTAGTGCTAAAAACTCATTCTGAGGCAGTGAATGAATGAAGCATCTTTGTGGTTATTTGCCCAGCACAGCACAGAATTTAGGATCTTTACAGTGCTCAGGAAATATTTTATAGAACAGAAATATTGATGATGGAGTGTGAATGAGTTAAAGAATCAATCATCAATGGCACCAATAATAATGTCTCTAATCTTTCCCACCTACACACATTTTTATACAGGCATTACCTCATTTCACACCCACTACTGTCCCATCAGAAAGAATGATGTCCATATAACAGATGAGTTCAGATTTAGCGGTGTTAAGTGGATGCTGTGGCCATGATATGGATCTGGTCTGACGCCACTTTTAGATGTTCTACTGATTGCCTCAAAAATAAACAAAATGCTTAACTTGATTTCTCATTGTAGTTTCTACTGGGTCTTTCTTTTCTTTCTCTTTTTTCCTTCTTTTTTTTGAGGGGGAGGGAGAGGCAAGTACTACATCCTACTTAATCCACACAACAATGTTAAAAATAAGTATCGATTGCTCCATTTAATTGTTATGAAAATCAAGTCTTAGAAAGAGGCGAAATAATTCAGGCAAGGCCATATGGCAAGATATATCGAATGCTGGATGAAGTCCTACATCTCTACGGCTGTCTGGCTTCAGTTTCTAATGTTGTTCACCATATTGTAATAAGGCACAAGGAAAAAGGGGGCAGAGGAGAGAGCCAGAAAGAGAGAGAATTGGCTCTACACACAGATCAGAGACACAAATGAATTTTAGACTTTGATAAGGAAAAAATACTTCAAAGACAGATTTCTTTGTCTCTGTTCCTTACCACATTTTCCCAAAGAGTCACTAGAGCAAAAGGTACAACAACTTTTCTTTTGAAAAAAAAAAAAAGTCACTTATTCTGAAACTTCCAAGAATATCTGAATTGCAACCCAGTCTTTGCATGTGGTGTCTTGGAAACCTTTTGTTAGACAATTAACAGAGAATATTAAAGTCCAGGAACTTTAATATTTTAATGATATTTTTAATGATGGGTACCTGAGCCTCATAAGGAAGGGTTTAGTAAAGGCCACACTGCAGAAAGAAAACCAGAACCCAAATTTCCTTACCTTCTGACCAGTGTTTTTTACTCATAGATCATCTCAGGATCGAGCACTATTGAAAATGATGAATATTTTAACACTACTTGGAATTTCTTAGTTGTAAATTACTCCAAGTCAAACACAATGATTTTTATTGTCTGTTGCCACAATATAACAAGCTGTTTGCCCTGTGGGGCCTTGGTACCAGTGACAAGTGGAAGCAAATGAAGGTAAGGTACAGGTTTCTTTCCCTTGCTAATGGGAGCAGATGGCTTAAAATGGAAAGTGGATACTGCTTGCAATAGAAGCATCAATCCCCACTCTCCTGCTGCAAAAGAGTGGGAGAGGCATCTGATTATCCAGTGGGTGAGCCTTGAATGAAACACCAGGTCCCTCATGATCTGAGCCAACTTGGTAGAAGAACATCAGATGAAAATCAAGTTACTTCTACTGCTTTCAGGAGCTGAAACTAAAAGGGAATCTGATAAAATCTACGTCCATTCTGATCAATTCACAAAATGAAAATTATAGTATTTGCCAGTATACAGATGTGTTGGGTACTGTATACATTTTTCTCTCAGCAATTCTTTAATATGTTCTCTTTCTTCTTTCTCTGATCATGAACATTTTTCTCTTGTCCTCAAGCCTTAACAATGCTCCTCTCTCTCTCTCTCTCTCTCTCTCTCTCTTTGTAACTTTCACTAGTCTCTCCATAGGAGGTAATTTCTGTTCTCTCTTATCACTCCTGTATTTTCTGTGTGCATTTGGTGTAGCCCTGATTTCAGCATGTTTTTACTTATGATTAGCTGACAGTATATATATCTCCTCTGCTAAATAGTAAAGTCCTTAAAGTTCTGGGCAAAATCTCTATTTTGACTGTTCCTATTTCTTGCAGCAGAATCACACAGTTTGTTTTGCACAGAGAATGTTCTTATTCAATGTTGGTTGAATTAAATTAAATTGAGAACATAAACACTATGTTTTTAGTCATGAAGTCTAAACAATATGGGTATCCAATTATTGATTGTTTGAGTACTTGGAAGTTTGCCATATTGTCACCAAGGACATGGAGGCAAAAGTCTTGAAGATAAAGCTCAGCTCAGGACTTTGTGATGTCAGGCAAAGAATTCTCTTTATTGAGCCTCTATTTTCTCATCTGTAAATTGGGAAGAATAAAACAATACCTTATTTACCTCCTTCCCAGCATCAATATAAACATTGAACAAAATTACATTTAAAAGCATTTTTCAAAGTATATAGCACTATAGATAGGTCAAGGGTAAGTATTCTTTTTATTAATGTAATCATTATAACTACCAAAATTAAAGTCTCCTGTAGCCTAAATATCTATAATTATTAACTTGGTGATTTTTTTGCTAGAAATGTTAAAGAAAAAAATTTGCATTTTTGAAAAGTGACCACTATTTCCATCTTATTGGAAATTTCTCAGTAGAATAAGAATTCAAGTATGAAACCCCCAAAATGCTACCAATGACAGAAACAAGATATGTGGATAATACAAATTGGCTGCTCAGAAATAATAGTAAGATAAAGATGGAGCTGGGAGGTAGCAGAACTTTCCCCCCAGAGTCTATATTAATCCTTGAGTTTTCACAGCAATTCTAAACTTAACTGCTGATGGTCTCATCTTCATAGACGCCTCTTTTATTTCAGGGACTCTACCAAATTTGAACTGTGATAATTGTAGTCTTATGCAATTTAGTTTTGCTATATGATTCTGTTTTCTCATCTGTACAATGGTTATACACAAATGAAGACATAGTCACCATTTGCTGAACACCTTCTAGGTGATCTGTAACTCAGAATCTTATTCTGTCTCTCCACTGAGGATACTGAGGCTTAGGGAGCTTAGGAAACTTCTTATACCTTCAGTTTCTTACTACTACTAAAAACAATTAAAATCCACATTTTAAATTTCACTGGCCTAAAGACAGGTAAGATTCAGGTGAATCATAAGAGAAAGAATGGAACTTGGATTTGAAGAAAAGTTAATTAGAGTCCAAAGCTTATGCCAGGTGCAGTGGCACACACCCATAATCCACTGGCTCAGGAGATGGAGGCAGGAGGATGGCAAGCTCAAAGCCAGACTCAACAACTTAGTGGCATCCTAAGTGACTTAGAGAGACCCTGTTTCAAAATAAACAAGAAAAAAGGGGCTTGGGATGTGACTCAGTGGTTTCAATCGTGGTACCAAAAAAAAAAAAAAAAAGAATTCCAAAGCATGTAGAAACCTCTGATACTTCTAACCATGAACTATCAACTGTTGCTGCTATTATTGACACAATCAAGCTTCCCTTTTAAAACAAAATTAAAAGTTGGTCTATTTGGCTTCTAGATTATTCTTATGACAGTGTACCATGTGCCTATCAGGGAAACAGTGAAGACAGAAATTGCCCTCGTAGCCTACTTGTGCATACTGAGATAAAGCAAGCGGAGTGAGCGCAAGGTAAGCTTAGCTACTGTGGGCCTCTTCTCTGCACAAGATGCATTCTTCATGAAGCTATCCCAGTGCATTTCCCACTGTTCCAGTCTTCCTCCCTGCTGCCTTCGTGCACACTTCCTCCTCCACCTAGCACAGCATAAGAAGTGGGGTCTGCATGGAGGGAGGGTTGCATTATGCCTTTGCTGTATCCTAGTATTTTGCCAGAGTGAGCTCCTTCTCCCATAAAAATATTTAAATACCTTTTGCGGCTCCATTGGTGTAAAGATTGATACAATCCCAGCTGGATTCGTTATTATGTGTTCAGTATTATTTTATTTCTCCATTTCTTATTCAAAAAGCAATCAATATAAACACATTTTTATGGTCCCCTAAAAGTGCCTTTGTGCCTACTGTGCCTAATAGAAACACTGACCCTGGGTGAAGAGCTAGGAAAACAAAATGTCACAGGATATGAATCCGTGCTCAGAAATTTTAGATGGGTGACCTTGAGCAAATGTGAAGAGCTCTCCTACACCTCAGTTTCTTTCCCTGCACACTACAGGAGAAGAAGGCCCAAATTTACTAGATTGTGAAGGTAGTAAATGATAGAGAACAGGTTCTGAAATACAGAGTAGGGTCTCACCAATGCCTGGGTGTGGGGATGAAGGGGTCTTATAATCCGAGGTATGGAACATATGCCTTTTTTTCTAGTCAGATTAGTAGAAATAACAGGATTGACTGTGCTCCCAGGATCACATGGAATTAAGGAAAGGACACTTCCCCAAAGAAGATGGAGTCTGGAGGCATCTTTCTTAATCAAACAAATAAACAAATACGCACACACACACACACACAATACAACCAGAAGCAATATCCGTTATAAACACTATTATCATTGTGAGGTTAAAATGAAAACAAAAAAAGATTAATTTACTTCTTACCTCCTCTCGAAGCACCCAACTAGAAATTTCACTCTAGATTCATATGATTCCATTTGGTTAAAATTGTTCAGCCATTTCCCAGTTCTTCTAATTACACTAGCCTTTTCTACATGGATGTAAGAGAAGACATTTGACAAATGTCTTGCTCTGGTCCAGACACATCTTATCTACTAACTTTTTCTGGTCTAGTAACCTTAATATAGGAGAAAATGAGCTTGGTTTAACACAGAGGCAACTCCAAGAATTCGATATGGAGTTAGCAATTAATTTGGAGGGGCTGGGTACTAGAGACTTCTCCTGAAGCTGTTCTCAGAGCACGCATCCTGTATATATTTCCATAAATAACTGGATGAGTTTGATAAGGATTATGAGAAACTGAAGCAGCTGTAGTCCCTTCTGGGCACCTATAAACACTCCCCCAGTGGGAATTTTACCTGGTAAAGCTATCGTGAGCCAATTATTGCCATGCCCAAGCCCAGGCAAATAAATATTTCAAGATGGTTAAGTCATCTCAGCTCTCTCAGAGACCTTCCAATCTTTTTACTAATTAATTGTTCTAAAATTGTATTTTGGGTGGAAATCAAAATCATAAGTCTGTCGTTTATCAAACAATATATTTCTGTGTTTTCAAAATAAGAAGGGCATTTGTTTGTCTCCAATATCCATCCTCTCTCTAGACCTTCTGGTGCTTTTTTCCTGATTCAGCAAATAACGCAGTGACTGGTTCAGGGATGAAAGAGTTATATATAAATGTTCTCCTCCTGCATGATTTTTAAGGGTGATGGAAAAAAGAAAGAATTAATCTGGATTCACAAAACCTGGACCTAATGCAGGCTCTATTACTAACAGACTGAGTGGACTGAGTCATTCTGAGCAACAGTAACTCCCCAGGACTTGATCTCTGCAAGATGACTCAGTAAAGAAATGACTTGCCTTTCTTACAGCAGTTTTGTGAGATCTCATTGATATTTTACATGTGGATGCACTTCAAAGTCAGCAAAGTGGACTATTTCATAGAAAGTAAGAAGCTATAATTATTTCTATTATCACTATAGACTGTCTATCTACATAATGCCAATCATCTGGTATTAGCCAGATTTTTACTGTGCTCTGTTTCACAAACTGAGATCCTGAACAGTCTGCTGAACCTATGTGTTTCTCCAGAAGAAACATCTCAGTTGCTTCCTAGAATGGACATTATTTGTGTTTCGCTGCTCATATCCTGAGTGCAAGTTGACTGTTTTCTTTTTTTATTGCTTCTTTTTAGATGTACATATATTCAATAGAATATATGAGGATAGAATCATAAAAGTGTGGCATATAACTTGTTCTAATTTAGCCCCCAGTAATTCCCCTTCCCACCCCCATTCTCTTCCCCCTATTCTACTAATCTTTCTGTTATTTGCCAATAGTTTTTTATTACTATCTTATTGAGATTAATGTCTTGTTGAGATTTACTTTGGTGTTCATATATGAGCGTAGGAAAGTTAAATCTGATTCATTCCATGAGCTTTCCCTATCTCATCCCTCTTCCCTCTGTTTCCTTCCTCTTTGTCTATTCCTCTGATCTTTTCCTTATTTTGGGTTATTTTTCCTTAATATTCTCCTTCCTTCCCCTATCTCTCTCTTTTTCTCTTTCCTTCTGTCTATATACTCTGAATGGGCCTTTTAAATCCAGGCATTATTTTATTTTATACATCCCCCTATACGACATTGTAGTATCCACTGCAATAAGAGACACCCATAAATGGCATTTCTCAGAAGAAGCTCTAGTTGCCAAGAGGAAGTGGGATGGGATCCAGAGAAGGAAGCGTTTCAGATCAGTACAGTCACATTGTCTGGTTTTTCTCTTTCATTGCAATATCAGAAAAGAAGGCAAGCTAAGGTCCCATAAAATTAAAGGGACACCAGCTTGAAGGAAAAGTACGAAATTGAGCTTTTGTTGGAAATTGTTGAGGAGGAGGGGAAATCGTCTTTCAAAACTTCAAACGCTTTCATAAATCTCCCTTAAAACATTTTCACTGACTTTCTTTCCTTCCCTCCTTTTTCAAATGTAAATCACAATTAAAGAGGTTTTTTTTTAACATTATTCTGAAAACTCAGCTACTACACATTTACTCAATGAGAGAACTTGAGGGAAAAGACAGACAAATGAAAACACATTTTTAGATTCATAAACCTTGTTGGTCATAAATGAAATCTTGGAAATCAAAGCATTATATAAACTGTAGCCTTTTATGCTTGCAGAAGTGTGTTGGTCATATGGATTTGTGAAAGATCTTTTATGTGTGATAAATGAAATAGCAAATATGAAATAGTATATGGTGTAGAATAAACTCCAATTACATAAATATGATATTTCCCTCCTTTGGATGATAAGTTAGTTTCACTTGTCTTATCTACTGGGCTAAAATATGTGAAAGAAAGAAAATATCTTTGTGGTTGCTAACCTTTCATATGGCATATATTTAGCATCAGGGTCATAATGATTGATTGTGAATCCTGAAAGTTGGCAACCTTTTTCATCTTCATTGTGTGGTTGGCAAAAGGTATCAAAGTTCTTAAAATTATTTTCCCCTTTGACCTAATAATTTTATTTCTGAGAGTATAGCATGAGGAAACAATTGTGGATTCAAAGACATTTTTCTGCAGTACATTGTCTACAAGATCCTTATTCAGAACAATGAAAATGTATAAAGATATGGCATATAGAACAACAGAGGGATGATTTAATTGAGGGGAAGACTAGCCATGAGTCTGCTGGTCCTTGTCTCTGGGCACCACCAGCCCATGGGCACGGTGACTGTAAACATCCAACATACATCTGTGAAATTGAATACTTTCATAATGTAATAAATTGTGACATTATGTTAAATGAAGTAAGTGAGTTACCTAAGGACAAATTCTCTAACATTCCCTTTAAATAGGGTTTCTGAAATAGTCAAACTCATAAAAGCAAAGACTAGATCAGAGGTTACCAGGGCCTCCGGGTGGACAAAATGGGGATTTGTTTAATGAGTTTGAAGTTTCAGTGGTGCAGGATGAATATGCTTTAGAGATTTCATTCTAAAACATGGTGTCAATAGATATCTGTTAGCAACACTATATTGCACACAAAAATGTATTAAGAGGGTTGGTACCAAATTAAGAGGTTTTAAAAGATGAACTCAAAAAGAGGGGTTGGGGGAAAATTTTAGAGGTGATCATGGAGATGGTTCCACCGACGTATGCATATGCTCAATCTTATAAAATTGTATATATTAAATATGTGCAGTGCTTTGTATATCAATTGCACTTTAATAAACATATTAAAAATATAAATAAATGATATTTCTAAGAGTATAGAAAAAATTTTACTGATAAATTTATTAGCATGGAATTTAATGTTCTAATTTAAATATAGAATAGCCACAATATCAAAAGGTGCATTTCCGTTATACTTTATTAAATAAATGTAATTTTATTATAACATATGAAAGACTACAAAGAAAGAACCCAAAATATTTATGATTTCCTTTGTCTACTATTCTATATTCTTCTAATTTCTTAAAAAACAAGCATTTGTCATTTTGTATGAACAAAATATAAAATATAGATTATGTCAAGCTATATCTGCTCTTCCTGAATATTCTTTGGGAGAAACTCGTGTCATTTGCTTTAAAGCTGGGCCATGGTCGGGTGAGGTAGGAAGCCTTTTGGTAGAAACTGTCCTGTTTCTCCACTCTTGCACCCCCAGTGGATTTTAAGCTCTTCAAGTGCAGGAGGTGAAAATCTGTACTATGTAAAAATGGCCTCTCATGATAGTTGGTTCTAAAATGTTATCAATAAACATTTCTTGCATTAAGTAATGCAAAATAATCCTGAGACTACACTAACATTCATCAGCAAATCTCATTAAGACAATAGTAATATTAACCCCATAATTAAAATAAATGGAAAAAGTACCTAGAAAAATATATGCTCACATCACTATTTCAAGTTTTTAAACCAAAAATATTAATTTATTTTAAAAAACATCTTTATTTACTCTGATAACATAAACAATGTTGCTATCAATGTCAAAAAATAAAATTAATTAGCTACCTTCAATAATACCTTACTGAAGTAACCAAAGGAGATCACACACACATTTGTCTCTGATCATACCAGCCTATGCAAGTATTTGTACACACACTAAAGACTTTTGTTTTGTTTTTATGCAGGGGATCCAACTCAGGATCTTAAGCAGGCTAAGCATGTGCTCTGAGGAGATATGTTTACCCCTAGTCCTTGTTTTTCATTTTAAAAAATTCAGTTTAAAATAATTATAGATTCACAGAAGTCTGTTCACAAGAGTAGCACAAAGGGTTACACCGTAGATCACATATCTATATGTATATCTTTTCATTTATAAGAAATTTATAACCATGTTATTCACATTATACTGCATTTCTGCTTTTCCACTAGCTTTACCAATTAAAATTAAAGTACAGCACAGGTCTTGCAAGGCAATATAGATGCTTGTAACACAGAACTATGCATATATAAATATATATAATTTTATATTACTGTGATTATACCATGCAGGCTTTTCAAAAATTTTTTAAAGAGAAGGACAGTGAGAATGAAAGAGAGAGAGACAGAGAGAATCAATTTTTATTGAGCTTTTCACATGGCTTTCATTGCTCTGACAGTTAGTTGTGTGTGTGGGTGATGGGGTTTGAACCCGTGTACGTGCACATGCCGGGCAAGCACCTTAACCATAGAGCCATCACTCCAGCTCCTCATGTAGATGTTTTTTTTAAAAATGGGCTTTTTATTTACTTCTTTTAAGAGATAAAGGGACAGTGAAAGAGAGAGAGAATCAATTTCATTTAGTTTTTAATCTGGTTTCCGTTGCTCCAACGCTTAGATCTGTATGAGGTGCTGGGTTTTGAACCTGGGTTCATAACTGCTGAACCACCATTTCCCCTTGTAATAGCTTTTGTTTTCCCTCCAATTCATCACCACTGTACTCCCCAGGCAACCAAAGCAACACATTGATGTGCATCACTGTATATGTTTGCCATACTTAATACATATGTGCATTGTTACAGCAAAAATGATATTTACAATTACATGTGTGCATATATATAATACAGAGAAGCTGAGTTATATAAATAATGTTTTGATATATTGCCTTTTTCAACAATACCACCCAGAATATTCTCCAAATACATTATTGTATTTATAATTGATATTTTTATTGCTAGATGATATTCTATGATTTAGATGTATTCCACAGTGTACTTGGATCCTTTCTAATAATGAATGGAATTTACTTTGCTCCTTGTTGTTGTCAATATCAACCATGCTGTTGTGAGCACTCTTGTATGAGTGTGTGTGCATGTGTGCACATGCTGCACAATGACACTCCTGTCAATGACAGAGCAGACATGCAACAGTGGTCCATTAGTTTACATTGCCATAGTCATTTAGGTTTCTGCCTTCTGACATTTGCACAATAAATAATGAATCTGCATTGTTAAGACACATGTGGTTACACATGAGGGGTAATTGGTTTCCTATGGTCATTGTAAAGCAATTATCACAAATTTGTTAGTGTAAAAATCATTTTCTTACAGTGTTAGATATTAGTATTTCTAAACTAGGTTGGCAGCTCCTTTTAGAAAGTATTCCCTGCTATTTAATTTATTTTTAACCTCTAGAAGTTTACCTGTTCCTTGTGCTTTTTCACATCTTGCTGACATCACTCCAACCTCTTCTTCTGTCATTACAAATCTACTACTAACTGATGATCCTCCTTCTTTTCTCTTAAGGATCCTTGTGATGACTTTGAGTCCACACAGGTAACCCAGAATAATTTCTCAGTCTCAAAACCATTAATTTAATTACAGATGCAAAGTCCCTTTCACCAACTAAGATCACTTATTCAGAGAGTCTGGAGATTAGGTCTTGGATATGTTGGGGGTACAGTCTTCAGCTTCCTGCACAGATAAGTGTTCATGTATGATTTCCAAAGGGTAAGTTCACCACAATGCATTTTGGGTTGAATAGTAAGATAGATCCCTCATTACTCAGCAAATATTTCACTTTCTTCTTACTCAGGCCTTATGTCTGAGTGCACTTTCCCACCTCAGTAAATTTGCACTTGCGGAATTAAAAGGATATAACATGAAAGGGTAAAATCTAACACTTTCTTGTGTTTTTTTGCTGCCTAATTAGAAGAATAGGCCCTCTACTGTGACTGTTTCTGGAACCTGGTTCCTGTAAAGAGAAACCCCAACCAATAACAAAAGAGTCACAGATGATCCTCTGACCTATAAATGAGTATCTGTTCTTCCAAGTCATTGTGGTTTGGGGGATTCTTTTTTATTACAACCAATGCTGACTAACACATAAAGTATGAATAATATTAACTTTAGTTGATAAAGTTGCATCGCTTTCCAGCAGTGCAGTCATAATGCAAATGTATACAGTGTTTGATAGCATTTTTAGTCTGCACCTCCACTACAAAGTATTATGTCATTAATTCATTACGTTCCTATAAAAACTTAAATTGACCATCTTTACAGGTACCCTATAAAATTTTATAGTTTTTTACTGTGGAGTATAATGGGTAAAGTTGACTGATTTGTTGGACATAAGTCTGTACCTCATTATACCTGGACATTTTATTTTCTTAACTATAGTCAGTATGAATTCTTTATATTGTCATTTACTATGTAGATTTGATATTGGAAATGATGTACATTTATCCTTAGTTTTTTTCTTTAAATTTGTACTATTTTTTTTAAAAAAAAGGCTCAACTCTTTTACATCATCAAGTTGGTAACTTTTTTATTTCCTGCAGTCTATTGTAAAGCTATTCATTATGTTTATATATATGAATATGTACATATTTCCATATATATTGTATAAATAACACATACATAACCTTTATAGAGAAAACAGCTATTATGTTCATTCTAATTTTAACAGACAAGTATGTTCCTTTTTATCATGCCTTTTCCTTTTCTCAATTATGAAGTTTATCCCGATGCTTAAAATGTATTGTGATACTTTTGTTTTATTTATTTAATCATTTATTTTTGTATTTAAGCTTCAAAACCATCTGGAATTTATTTTTTCTATGATGCGAGACAGGCTCCAACTTAATTTTCCTCCAGATGGGTAGCCAGTTGTGCCAGCTCTATTTAGTTTAACCATCCCTTTCTCCCACATTAAAATGCTGCCTTTGTTCCATTTTAAATTCTCATATAAATATTGTGACTTATTTTAGGATTTTGAATGTATATTTTGTGCCATGAAATTTTCAAAGTCCTGGAGTTATAATGTGGAACAAAAAAACTTAAGTGCCCATTCTCATTGAGTTTATATTCTTTTAGGGAAAAGCAGAAAACAACTGACTAAATAAATTTATGTGTTTGATGATGATAAAGTAAAACAGGAAACACAAGGCAGAGGGTGAGAGGATGCTTTGTTTTTGAGGTGGATGGTCCAGAGAAGCCAGAGAAGTCTTTCTTTTTTTAAATTTTTTTACTAAATGGCATTCCAACTCCTGTTTGACATTGGTGAGCATTCTAGTCAATCTAATAGGGTAGCCCTTGAACTAGAGAGAACAGCACATGTAAATGTCCTTAAATAGGAATGTACTTGGCATGCTTATATAAAATATGGCAAAGCTATCATGATTTGGATAACGTATCAGAATAGATAAGCTATTATCAGCCTTCAGAGACTGAAGTATTTTCTATTCTTATTCCAATGATACTTTGAATTGAACACAGGGTTGTTTTAATGTGTTCCCATATTAGCAAGTCAGGGGAAGGCAACCTTTGCTCTTATCCTTTTGATTCTTCTGATGTATATTAACTAAGATGTTAGGTGAACTTTAAGACCACTTTTGAATGTTTTCTTTGGCTAATAAATAGGTAACATATATAAATGCTTAATAGATAGGTAAAACTTATGTAGTCTTATTATAATTAGAAATAACAATTTTATATTTTAATATTTCACTTTATATTAATTATTTAACAATTGACTCACTTTGGAACTATATATTCCCATTCAAAGTATGCCAGTCTGTTTGGTAGATTTTTGTTTTCTTTGTGTCACTCAATAACATTATGAGGTATTGGCTAGAACATCCAAGATATCTTTGAGTGGTAATATGGATAGCAGTCATTTCTTTCATTTTCCTGAAAGAACATTAAGTGATTTCATTAAATTCTGACATAACTGTATTTTGACAATGTTTAATGAATTTCTTAAAGCCTGTTTAGAATTTTTTTACATAGCCATTCCCTTCCTATTTTCATACAGAGAATTGTGTTGATATATTTAAACAAAGCATATATTCAACATTAAATCACTATATGCATTTATGAATGCATCAAAATGAATTCCACTAGTATGTATAGCTCTAATATACTAACAAAAAACTAAAATTAGAAATTATATAATATGTAGTAATGGTTTTCCAAATGTTTTCCTATTATTTTTAATTGCTTTTCTTCCATGTCCATTCATTTTTCTCATTTTGAGATTTCTCTTTGTGTACTAGGTATACTGTATCTTTTTTTCAAAATCACGTGTAACTGCATATCCGATTTTTGATTCTTTCATATGTTGTCTTTGATGTCTCTTTTTTGAAGATTAGTTACTGAGAAAATGAAACATTATGGTTTTAAATATATTCCCGTCAAGGGCATACCTTTTTTTTTTCAGTATAATGGTATAATATAAAAATTTTTCTTTCACACTCTTGCCTTTCAATAAGATTTCAATAAGATTGTATAATATGTACACTGTATAATATGTGCATATGTAATATGTAGATGCATTATATAAATGTAAATATAAATATAATGTTTTATGTGTTTAGACTGAGTAAATTTAACCTTAAGATCTCTTAACAGTTTACTTTTCTTCTCCATCTAACTGTAAGCCCCACTGGTTGTCTTGTTTTATTTGACTTCTCCCTGAATTTCCCATCTTCAGGAGAAAATTTGACTAGGGTTGCAGGGGAAGTGCAAACATTATCTGGCCCATAGACCAAATGCTGTACCTGCTAGTGCACATATGTGTGAGGCACCAGAATGCAGCCCCTCTCTGCCTTCCTACTGCTAACATCCCTCTGCTAATTGCATAGAAGCCAGAGTGCCCTTACCAGGCTCTGTGTGGTCTTGGATCTCTGGAAGTGCATAAATCCTGGTGGGGACCATGCACTAGAACTGCCTGCGGGTTCCTGAGCCTTCTCATTTGACTTGGAGAAGAAGCTATTCGTGTCATCCCTTTCAATTAGGGATTGTGACAGAAGCAGAGGCTAGACAACACTCTCCAATCCTGCATATTAACTTGTGCCAGCTCTGCTCAGCATAGCAGCATGCTATCTTCCCACAATCTTCTTAAGACTTAATGTTGGAGGCAAACATGCAGAATGGAACTTGGATCTTTTCTAGAGACAGCAGGTACCTGCAATTCATATGTCACTCATTAACATAATATTAGTACTGTTCAATTGTTGAAGCATTAAAGGTATACCCTGGTGGGCTGGAGCGGTGGCTCAGAGGTTGCAGCACTTGCCTGGCATGTGCAAGGAAGCAGGTTTGAACCCCAGCACCATGTACATAATGAAGTGTCAGAGCAAGCAAGGTCACATGAAAAAATAAATAAAATTGATTCCCTCTCTCTCTCTCTCTCTCCCTCTCTCTGTTAAAAAAAAGAAAATAATATACCCTTGTGATCATGGCATATTGTTATGGACAATTTTCAATCCATTCATGAGTAAGACACTCAATTTCTTTTGAGAGGAAAAAAAAGGTGAATTAATTATCACACATAAATACTTTATTAATGATTATCCTTTTTCTTTGGATAATTTCAAATATTTCCCACTTCTAAGATTCTAGACAAAAATTATTTTATTTGATTCTTACTAAAATGTAATAGAGGCATAAAATAGTTATCAATTCATGAAGGGCATATTACTTAGTAGGCATTACACAAATAATTATCATATTTAAGTGCCACACTAAGTTTTTGGGAAAGGTAATATTATTAGGTATTATTAGGATATAAGGAAAATAAAATATATGAAAATTAAAGAAATTGTCCAAAGTCATGCATCTAATTATTGTTGGAGTGAAGAGATTTTCACCCCTAAAATCAAATTGTAGAGTGAGCACTCAACTATCATGTAATCATCCAGGATCATTGTTACCATTCATGTTTATAGATGAGGAAATGATTTAAATAGGTTGATATTCTAATTAGATTTTCTGCTGTTGTTACCAAAAGCCCTGGTAAACAATCAAAGAAGGAAATGTTTATTTTGGGGCTCATGGTTTCAGAAATCTCAGTTCATAGATTGTTGACTCTATTCTCTGGGCCTGAGTTGAACAAAATGTCATGATGGAAGATTGTGGTGGAAGAAAGTAGATCAAGACATGGCCACTAGCAGGCAGAGAGAGAGAGAGAAAGAGAGAGAGAGAGAGAGAGAGACTCCCCTGAGCACAGACAAAACATAAACCCCAAGGTCATGCCTCCATTGATCCAGCTCCTGCAGCTACACCCTATATCAGGTGATCAATTCTCTGATTAAAATTAAGACTCTTGGCAGTTATAGTGCTTTCCTGGCATGTGCAAGTTCACCAGTCCAAACTCCAGCACCATGTACACAGCTAAGTGTCAGAGCAATGAAAGCCACATGAAAAACTAAAGAAAAATTGTTTCTGTCTCCCTGTCCATCTCTCTCTCTCTGTATCTCACTGTCCCTCTCTCACACACACACACAAAAAAAAAAGATTAAGACTCTCATAAACCAATCATTTTACCTGTCAACTGTATTGTGTCACAGAAGAGTTTTGGGGAGACACCTAATATCTAAACCTTAATAGTTAATTTGCTTACTCATGATCACTCAGCATGTAGAGTGAAACAGAGAATAGAAATCAAGTCTCCAGAATTGACACATTTCTTTTCTAAATATAGTGTGTAGCCAATATAACCTACCCCATTTTAGAAATTAATATGTGTGTAAGCATATAGAGCCATTAGGAGATGGTATCATGTAGTTTAATTTAGCCATGGTTAAACTTCAGAGATTCTTATATGCATTTCTCACACAATTGGAGTATAAATATCTCTTTTATTGTTGTAACTTCTGCTATTAATGTAGATTATTAACTGCATGATCACCGTAAGTTTTTCATTTCATTTTGAATTTTTGTCTATCTTTTCATATAGATTTTGACTAATACCAGAAAGCAAATTCAGTTGCAAAGCTTGATTCAGTTGCACGCTGATTTCTGCCATTATAAAGACAATGTCAAAAGAAAAGAAATTGAAATGATTTCAGAAATTTAAATTGAGCAAAGTTGCAGAGATGTGAGTTCATTGGAGTCAATGAATATTTACTGAGTCTTTATAACATGCTGGGCACAATGCTAGGCACAGTGGGAGACAGAGAGATCATAAGAGCAGTCACTGCCTTTAGGGGGCTCTAATTCAATGGGAGAGACAAGCATGTGCACAAACAACCTTAATATTAGCCAGACTGTTATAAATGTTGCAACAAAGGGACTGAGAAAGTGCAATAGGGATATAAAGCAAAGATATTAACTCCAACTGGGCGAACTTGAGCAAACAAATAAACTCCACAGCTGGTGCAATAAAATGTGATTTCAAGAAAAAAATACTTTAGTTTTAATTGCCTTCAATGCGATTAGGCAAGTTGCCAAGAAATGTTTTCTTCAATATTAAGTTATATCTCAGGAATATCATTTTAAGAAGTTGGACTACTCATTCGGAAGCATTAGAACAAAATATCCATCATGGTTGCTACTGAGTGGTAAATTTTAACACCCTATTTCTTTTTCATTGGTACAAACCAAACATCTGGATAGAGTAAGAAGATTTCTATAAGTAATATAGGACAGATCTATGAGTAGGTAGAATGAAGACACAGTTCACATGACCTCCAGCCGAGCCCACTTCCTGTTTCCCTTGGATCCTCCTCTCCAGACTTCATTCCTTCATTCATACACTTTTTAACTCTAGACAAATATCCACAAGATTGTTCTCTGTGTCATTGGAATCAAGGTAGGTCTTCCTTTCTGAAATCATAACAAATCACATGAAAATACAGCCAACATTTCTCAGCAGAGATCACAAGGAGCTGTCTTGTGTTTACTCATTCAGCTCCAGCAAGAGGCTGTTGAACGGTGGTGAAGGAAGAATGCTACAACCCAGACGGTCTGGGTTCAAGTCTTAGATCCACCATTAATGAACTTACGGCCAGTTACTTAAAACTCTCCCTGTTTCCTTGCCTCCTGTGTAAAATAGGAAGAATAATAATGACTGCCTCATGGCTTATTGTTAATATTAAGTATCATTCACAGTAGTATGTGGAGTATATTTTAGTATATCATCTGCTATTTATTCTTTGTCCTCTTCTACTTCAGAGGCAAATTGCTAGATGATTGAAGATGGCAATAAGCATACATTTGAGGAAGTCAAAGTCCCACATTTGAACTTTAATGGCAAAATGTAGTAGCTTCTTCAACTGCCTACTGTGTCCACAGGGTACCAGCACGATTATACTCTTTGGTAAATGAGAATTTGAAGGCTCAGAAAAGTAACACAACTTGAACTGGACATACAGATTTAAAACAAAAAATTCACTGATAATTTTTTTTTAGGTTTTCTAATGTTGAGATTCTGTCTAATTGCCTGTGTGACACTTGATAATTTAAATTTATTAATTCTATAATCTAGCACTCATTAAGTGACCTTTTAAAATATTGCCTCTAGAAAGACAAATTAAATTTGAAGAAAACACAGGAAAGTAAATGTAAGTGATATACACATAGGGTTCACAATTGCTTGCTCTGTGGCCCTATTTCTTGCTTTTTCTCAATCTCACAGTTTTAACCATAGCAATTATTTTTTTCTGATTCTTGAATAGGTCATGCTCTAGTGGAGGTTCCAGCCTGTTCATGTGCCTGCCTCTGCCCACTTCAATCCTGTCCACCCTTTCCAGCATACACAGAAAAACACAAAAATAAATACCTACTCCCTGCCTTCACAGCTCTGGTTCCTATAGCTTATTCTCAACGTTAACATAAAATTCTTTGGACCATTCTTCTTGCCCTCTGTAATGAGTGCATTATATTGACTGTTTCAATTGTACACCTAGGTCAGTCAACCCTCAGTTGTTCTTCAATAAATATTTGATGATTGGGAGAATGATTGCATAAGTGAATGGAGGGCTGGGGAAGTAGGTTAGTCATTAAACTTGCATACAAAAATCCACACCAAAATCTCCATCATTTGCAAGAGGAACAATTAAAATTAATATGAGTTAAGTAATGCACATTTTTAAATGATTAAAAAATACTAACTGACATAGATAAATCACCCTTTTACAAGCCTCGTCTCAGATATAAGTCCATTTGTGAATTGCAGCGCTCATTTCCCACACATTTGCTTACCTTGAACTAGAAAGGCATCGAATTGCTGTGATTAGGACAGTTTGCATTCACAGATTTGTACATAATTCATAGTTTAAGTTCTGCAAGTTTGCATAATAAATAGTTTAAATACTGCAGCAAAAGAGCTGGAGAGGAAATTAGGATTCTGAATGAAAAAGTTAATTATACCTCCAAGGATTTTTTTTTTGGCAATACATTAAAAACAAGCTTAGAAGGGATAATTCAGGCTAAAAAGAGATGGAAATGCAGGAGATTATGGGAGTGGTGATAACTGACAAGTTATCTTATTAAGTGGGGGTAATTAGACTAAATTAATTTTAAAATTGTAGTAGTGGATTCTAGATCAACAATAGCGTAAATAATTTCTGGGCCTGATGATTTTGCAGCTGGAGACATTTCTGTTAGACTCTGTTCTTAACCATTATTGGGCATTTCCTCTGCTACAGCCATTCTATTCAAGCAACCCAGCATGTGTTGGGGTATAACTTAAAACTGGAATCCCCACCCTTTTAAAGAGGCTGCCAAGCAGATCAAAGAATAAGAAATCCTTACCAAGGGAAAGTGTCTTTTCACTAAAAAGGATGTTACAGAATATTGCTTTATCCATTCGTATGTCTATTCAGCTACCCACCCAAGACATGAAAATTATCACTAATAATAACAAGTGGGATTAATACATTTTTAGAGAATTTAGTATGGGTATTGGTACTGTGCTGAACCTGCCACACACATTTTCTTCATGACTTTCAACAAAAACCCTGTGCAAACCCAGGGCTCAAAGCAATGGAAAAACTGGCCCCAAAACACATAATTAATAATTGGCAGGTCTTTGAACCCTACTGGGAAGACACTGAAATCACCCTCAAAATCCCTGCATATGTTCCTGTCTTCAGCCAGCATCAAGAACAGAGGCCATCACGTGGAGATTTTGTAATGTGAAAGATTAAAGACACAAGGTAGGACACCATAATCCGAGATGAA
Organism: Aplodontia rufa; assembly: GCA_004027875.1. Classification (NCBI taxonomy): domain Eukaryota; kingdom Metazoa; phylum Chordata; class Mammalia; order Rodentia; family Aplodontiidae; genus Aplodontia; species Aplodontia rufa. The sequence goes on from PVKS010009243.1 coordinate 37,571, forward strand.
TATTGTAACATAGAGATGAAAGAAAAATAGAGGTGGAGGGCTTACATCCAGGACTTATTTCAACCATTGCATAACTGCGTAAACTTAAGTTTATTGTGTCTCTCTTGAGTGATCCTATGCAGATGAAGAAAATGAAGCAGATAAGAGGATTTTGAATTTATTAACATGGTGTGTTAATAATGATGATAACTCTATTTTGTTCCTGTAAAATATCCTCTGTCACTTCTACGGAAAAGTGTCCTCCTCAATTGCTCTCTGTTTAAAAAAAAAAAGCCACATAACCTTGATCTCTGTCACAGAACAAGCTCACAATACTGTCCTCTGCTTTGCTGCCACAGTTGTTCTATGCAGAACAGACATTTCATCTACAGTCCTATGAGTTGTGAGAGAGCTTGGTAGGCAAATGGCTCCACAGACACCCAGACCCAACCCTTGGCAATGTGTCCTGGGAATTAGTTGAAATTCAGCAGTTGATGGTTTTATCAACAGCTGGCAGTTCTGATTCCAAATCTGCCTACTTCTTACCTCCTATTCTGCTATCACCATTGTAGCCTTCAGTATCTCTCACTTGAATTTTTCCATTATCTATTTCCTTTCTCCAGCTAGGTTTGTGTTTAATGGAGGAACCATAAACAATTCTTCTTTTCAGTACCTTCCCACTGCCCCCAAAGTAAACCGAAGTATTTACTATGGTTTGCGACTCGGGGCTCTGCCTTACATCTGTAACCTCACCTATTGCTATCTATACTGCTCATCTCAGTCCATCCACTCTGGTTTCCTTTTTCTTTCTTGATAGTCTCAACATTTGCTGCTATGCAAAGGTTTCCACACTAGCTATTTCCTTCATACATTCTTCTCTTAGGTATCTGCACAACTTTGATCAAATTTCACCTTCTCAAAGATAACTTGTGGACTACTCTGTTAAAAATGGAAAATACCCACTGTCACGTAGGTCAATAATCCCCTGCTAGTGATTGACTTGCCTCCATTGTTCAAATTATCTCCGATCCAATAGGTTAGCTACAGTCCATCTCTCCTAACTAGAATGCAGAGTCTCCGTAGGCAGGAGTCATCTCCACACTACATCAGCAGCATGGCAGATCATTTTGCACGTAATAAGTATGTGTTGGATATTAGTTGAAGAAGTGAATGAATAAGCAAACCAAAGGTGCAATTGGAAGCCAAAAAATCAGCCATGAGTGGATACCATCCAGCTATAGAATTAAGTAAACAGAATCAAGCAGGCAGAAGTGATGAGTACAGATAATAAAACTAACATACAGAATAAGAAAGCTGATACAAAACTAGAAGAACTACATGTCCTGGCCGGAGGAACCACAGACACTTGCTCTAAGATCCAAAGAACCACCTTACACCCTGGTTTCAGGATGATCCACCCTGATCTTCCTGGTTGGGAATGTCACAAAGACTTCATCTTGCTCAGATTTACCCTTAACATCTTTCAACTGTCTCAAAATCATACCTTAGAGTCAGTCTTTGTTCTTATATTTACAGAACATAACAAATCATTATTTCTCAACATTACTGATTCCTTTTCATATGCCAGATGTTTGACCTGCATCTTCACATACATTATCTCATTGACTCTTCCTAGAAATTTTGTGTCACAAACACTGTTATGACCAACTTACAAGAAGGCAGATCTCGATGAAGGTAAGTCATCTGTTGGGGCTGGCTTGGACTCAAATGAAGACATTCTGACCCAAAGACCATGGCTTTTTTCAGGGTTTTCTAAGTAACCTTATATTTTCAGGGATACAAGTGCATAATTACTTATATGCATCATGATTAAAGATTCTTCAAGTCATACAATTTGTATGCCCTCATCTAACATTACCTCCTAGAACATTTATGTTGACATTTATTTTTTGATGGAGAGATTAGGGAATGATAAATATTTGCTTGTCTGTCCCCACCCTATCCCTACCTGTAAGAAACTAGCAGGATGAAGGCTGACATTGTATCAGAATGCTCAGAAGCTAATTACAAAGGGATAAAGCAGACATCTGACAGGAAAGAGCATCCTCTGGTCTTGATGTACAGCTGATTATCAATTAAAGGGATGACTTATGACTTAAAGGAAAGGGTACCTATCTTCTGAGTACATACATCTGCACGTATAAAATACAGCTTTCAAAAAATCATACAAATTTGTCCTGGACTTCCTCATTCTTCAAACTCATATCAGATAACGTAAATGACGTGCCTGAGGGTGCACAGATAATCAGGATCCCATGTTTTATAATCTACTCAATTGTTCTTTCCCCAGCAGCATGTTGCCTCTCTGCTTTAGAAGTTAAAATTTAAGTCTTGGCTTCATTCCCAAGATGTTCAATGGTCTGAACATCTTCCAAGCTATCCCTGCTGTATATCCCAGCTAAAGGACTCTTCTTCCATGAAGCCTCCCACTCCCTGGCATCCCTTGTAATTACCCCCTCTCTGTGGCTAGCTTCTTGTGCATTGCAACACCTCATTACAATAATCATCACCATCAGGAAGGTTGTAATTATGACAGTACTGGTGGTAGAAGTCAAATTTACACAAGAACATTGAAAGGGAAGAATAGGAATCTAGGATTTCCCCTCTTTCCAGTATCCTTTTAATATCTAGATTCACTAGGAGTCCAGCTGCTCTTGGGTGGTCTTAGGAGATGCTCTTCTTAATGGTGGACAAATACAATAAGATTCCTGCTCACAATAATTTGCCCTTACTTGCCTAATGACATTGACCCAAAGGTGATTAGTAGGGTTAAATAGAAGCATAACCTCTCACAATTAACTTTTAAGTGTTCCATCCACCAAGACCCAGGACCCATTTGTACCAGATTTGTTAATCTGGAGAGATTAAGCAAACAAATGGATAAGCTAATGCTGCAACAAACCCAGCAATCGTACTGCAGGCTCAAGAGTAGCCTGCCCTGTTGTTTATCTCCAGGCCTTTTTGTGTTCTCCTTGGTGAAAACTTCTAGGTTCACCTGTGTTTTCCTCTGCCCTCATGAACCCTACCCAGATACTAAGATCAAGTGAACTCACCAACCAGTGGTTTTGCCCTAGAAGAAACAGAGAGGACAGAATCAGCCCTAAACTAGAGAAGTTATAAAGTGGACCTCATTTCTTGACCCCAAGCAAGCATACTTAAAAATAAAGTTTCCCTAAGTCTGGAATCTTCTCTGTGCCTTCTTATCTATACTTTTTCCTCTTTCATCCAACTATGATATTAAATACTTGCCATGTGCCAACTGTGCTGCAAAGCTTTGATTAATTTTATTTCATGTATAGTTTTGGTGATGAAATAGGTGTTGACCTAGATATGTTAAGCCTGATCTGTAGCATGGGTTGTCCACCCCTGGAATCTATGTCTTGGTCACCAGAATTAGAATAAAGTGAGGAGCTCTGCTGGCATCGTTCAGTCCATGAACTCTGTGTTTGCTCTTAATGAGCCTTGTTTACTTCTGTAAAACTCTGCTTCTAAAAGAAGGAACCAAAGCTGAGTCTTATTCCATAAGGAACAGATTACCCAGAATTTGAATTCTTCAATCTTCTTTTGCCAAGACTCAACATAATCACCTCTTGAGAGACAAACAGACACCTAGATTATAGTGTTGGTGTGAACAATATGATTTTGACAGGACCCTTGTCATATTCCCATCCTTATCTTCTTTAATAGCTCACACTATGGTCCAGACTGTATCTTAACCCCCATTTCTAGTCTCTGAGCTGTGATATTCTATCATGAATTTGCCCAGAAAATGTGTTTGACAAACTGGGATGGGTTATCTTACAATATTCTCTTCACTTTTTTTGACTGATGTGATTTGATTCTTCTCTTCCTTTCACAAGAGTCCAGACTCATCAGTTGGTTGATAAATAGATTGCTCTTCCTCAAAATGATAAAGGTTCATGGAAATCAAAAGGAGTTGGCCTGAAAAATTAATCAGCCAGGGACATTTACCAAAGTGGTAGCAAAGTGTTTATACACATGGGCTTTGAACTCAGATAACATGGATTTAAAGGTAGATCTTGCCATGTAACACTTGCAAAGGCAGGACATTTTATCACCATAAGACCTAGGACTAATCTGCAAAGTCAACATTGTGATGTCTGTTATGGTTCCTCCAAGAACGTAATAAATTATATTTTGTAAAATGCTTCACATGCTGGTCTGGATCATGCCAAGCCTTCAACATCACTGCTGTATATGTTAAAAGAGCAGATCTGAGTAACCAGAGCCCAGGACCAAGTTTCAGAGGGCTGCAGATTCTGGAGTTGGGAGCAGTGGATTGAACGTGTTACTGGAATACGGGAATCGTTTCTAAGTCACAGTGGTAAAATTCTCACAACAATTATGTGCATCTAAAAGGCCAGAGGAATGTGGTGACCACCATAAATAATATCTGCCTAAAATTATATTGACGAAATGATTGAAAAACACGCAGAATATTTCTCTTGAATGATTTGAAAAATTGAGATAAAAAGAGGTTAAAGGACAGAAGGAACTTTTTTACTCAATTACTCACTTGCTAATTGCTTAGAAAGAAACTGCTTTTAAAATTTATATTTACAGGAAAACATCTTTTTATTAATGTAATATTGAAACACACAGAGATACATGAAATGTATATCTCAAGAAGATAATGACAAGAAACATTTTCAACATATGTATGTATAGTTTTTCTGTATTTTTAATATAGTTTTAACATATTATTTACATATCCCTAAGCATATTCTGCACTGTTCTAATTATTAAGCTTCTTAAAATGCTGTTGTTTTTATTTTGATTCAGTTTCTATTTCAAAATCCATCTATATCATTTGTAAATACAATACATTCATTGCCACTCTATATAGCATTCCATCCTGGAGAATCATGTAAAAGAATTTTCATGGCAAAAAAGTTTTCAGAGCACAGACTCAGCTTCTTCATCTTACCTAATCCTGGCAAAGACTCATATCTTGCCATTTCTTTTTTGAAACGCTTCCACTTCTAAACCTGCTTGCAAGATTGATACCAGAGTTCTCTCCCTGATTACATATTAGAGAATTCTATTAACGTTTTTCCATTGTAAAGTGGTTTCTTTTTGCCTGCAATATAAAATCCCAGCTGCTAAGCTTGACTTCCTGGCCCATTAGAGCTCCAGGCCAGTATTCCTTTCTAGTTTCATCTCTAGCTATCCACTCCCTCCTTCCCAACTTCTTCCAATTCACATTTTCTTTGTTCAGACCCTGGCGGGTAGCACCACTCCCTAAAAGACCTGCAATCCTGTGCCTTAGTCATGCAATTTCCTTTGGGTAGACTGTATTATCTTTTTTTTTTTTAGAATAATGAAGTACTGTATATAATTCAGGACTTAACTTTAAAGTCAACAAGGATCCTGAAAAATGAATCTATTTATCCTCTATATAGTGTACCTATAGTGATTAGTGAATTACTGTTATGACCATTATTTTCTGTCTTTGATATGATTGTAAAGTGACTCATTATCTCTTATAGACCTCAAGTTTCATTAAAACAAGGACCAATCCATTTTCATAGTATCCCCCTACCACCCCAATGTCACCCCGTGTATTGCTCCCTTCTCAGTAGCAAGCTTAGGGACTGGGACACTAGGACAGACTTTGCCATGGTTGCAAAACAGATGGGATCAAAGAGACCTGAAACAAACTCCCCAGGGCTCCTTTCACAAATCACTATGATCTTTTCTGATGACTGCATAGCAAATTGGATTTACCTTTTCAATTTTACATTATTCTTGTGTTATTGGGATTATGATGAATAATAGGATAATAACAGCAATTAGCCTCTGGATGACTAATGGTCCCTTAAATTGATTTTGAACAATCAATTTGAACATCTTCCCATGACCAAATTAGAATAAGGAGGGACAGTGAACTTCCATAAACATCTCTGAGAATGAAATTGATTAAAAGAATTATTTCCAATGAACACTGAGAGTGGTGTGGAAGCTCCCTAGGGTTTGGGAGTGGGGACAGGGAAAAAAAAATTAACAATTTACTTCTGTTTCCAACAACAACAACAGAAAGAAAAACACAAAGGATCACAGAAATTTATTTCAAAGTTGTTTATTTAAAACTTAGTGGTGGAGCTGGAGCAGTGGCTCAGCTGGTAGAGCATTTGCCTGGCATGTGCAAGAACCTAGGTTTGAACCCCAGCACCATGTACACAACTTAGTGTCAGAGAAATAAACAGAAGATAGAAAATAAATAAAATTGATTCTCTCTCTCTCTCTCTCTCTCTCTCTTTCACTCTCACTTTTTTAAAAAAATAAAAATAAATAAATGAATAATAAAACAGTGGTATTTTTAACACGGAACATTCATTGTATATTATTTTTAAGTTCCTTTCAATCTATACAAACCTATGAATGTATAGTGAGCATAACATATAATAGTTGATCTTGGCCATAAATTAGTAGGAGCACCTTGGTCCAACTTGGGCCTTGACAAGGTTCATATCTCCCTACTTCAGTGGCATCTGGACTCCATTCTGACTTCTTCATTACCATCAAAATGGATCTCAAGAACTCCAGGCTATTGGGGATGGAAACTGATTTTTGTCTAGCAGTTCCAGCAGCACATAAGAGGAGGCAAGAAAGAAGAAAGAGAAGGAAAGAGGTCACCAGTTAGGTGCAGAGAGCTATCATGGAGGATGTGATTCCCTGCAGCAAATTTCTACTTTGTGTTTAGAGTTCACACCTCTCGGTTAGTCGTTTATTTTTATCTGCAGACATTGGGTGTTTTTTGCACATATATTCACAGTTCATGACATTCCCTGCTGCTTCTCACTAGACGTAATTTTCTCCAGTCCTCGACCAATGTAGAAGTTCACAGCCTCTGCTTCAGAAGGGAAATGCAGCATTATAAATAGATTTAATTCGTTACACAGAACCTTGCAGAAAGTTCTGAAGAAATATTAACAAATCGGAATAGCAGTGAGGAGCAGGTGGGTGAGGGAGCCGTAAACATCCACATCCATAAAAGTTCTGCAAGCAAAATTATGTAAGAGCCTCCAGAAGTCATTATTTTTTTCTTAAAAGGGATTTGAAGACTTCATGGATGAGAAGGCATTTGATCTGCATTATGGGGAATGTCAAGCTCAGATGCTCAGTGAAACTTCCTGATCTTTGGGATCTTTCTACGTTGGTGTGACTCATCAATACTACGTCCTTTGGAAATTGAAAACAGTCATGAGAGTTCTTCAAGTTTATGAGTAGGAATTTATTTTCATAGCTGGAGCTCAGTTTATCCATTTATGTCATCAGCATCACAATCATGATGCCCCACACCTGGAGACTGCTCTGGGCTCTCTCCACTGGATGTTCTTCATTCACCTTTTGTCTACACACACATTCATGCATGCACACACATCAGTTATACTCATCTGCTTTTAAGTACAGAATGGTTTAGTGAAACATTTTTGTGTCTGAAAGGAGCTTTTCATCACAATAAGTTAAACTACCCCAAACTAGATATTAACTCCTTTTGGTTAATATTTACCCTCTATTACTCTACAGAATTTCATTGATGCTTCATCCCTACAAGTTGCCCAGGCTTCATGTCGCTTTGGGATCCTCACTTCTTCCATTTTCCATAATTTTTCCCACCTCCATCACTTCCCATATATCTTCAACAAACTTCAATATCACATCTACTATGTTTTGCATGACAATTCATCTCTCTCTAGCCTCTGCTCCTGATTCAGCTCCATATCAACTTTCAGCTACCCATATTTATTAAATAATAACTGTCCTGCATAGAATATACATGAGATATATAAAGTAATTATTATGTCACTAGGTATAGCAGAGTGAAGATGTCTAAGTATATATGACTGGAATATTTTAGTGTTTTTTTAATATGCCTTTTATCTATCTAGAAATGCATCAAGTTTGAACCCTGAACCAGTCCTTCCCCTAGTATACACTCCTTGAACTAAGCCCATTCCTCCTTTGGATGATGTTAGATTTACAGATGGTAAAAGTGTAAATTGATTCTGGCCTAAGGAAAAAAAGAGAGATAAAATATCTGCATGCATAATTAGTACCCCCCCTTAGACACAACCATCAAGACAAGATATAATCCTACAGGGCTGGAGAAGTGGCTCAGCAGTTATGGTGCTTGCCAGACATGCATGAAGACATGGGTTCAAACCCCAGCCCCATATACACAGCAACGTGTTAAAGCAACGAAAGCCACATGGAAACTAAATAAAATTGATTTTCACTTTCTCTTTCTCTCTCTCTATTTCACTGTCCTCTCTTAAAAAAATTTTTTAAAAAGATATAATCCTATAGATTTGGGTGGGATGAAAAAGGAGACTCCCTGAGATGTCTCATAGAAAAGAGAGTGCTCTGTAAAGCCTGAGATGATCCACTTGCTGGTCCATGGGTGTGTGCACAATAGACCATCTCCTCTCCATGCCCATGGTAAGTAGCAGGGCTCATCCATTCCATAGAGCTCAGGGTATCTGTGGAATTGCAATCAAGGAAGCTGACTACGATCAATCCACAGGAGAGTCTGATGCTTATTCACTGATATTGTACAACTCCCTTGCCACAGATGTACAGACATGTTAAATGGGAAACTGTCGTTCTGTAACAATATGGTAAAGACTCCTGGAAAGGAGACTTACATACCCAGGGGTGCTGATGGTGATGTGAAGGACAAAGAACACTTAACTCCACTCTCTGAACTCCACCTATCATTCCCCAAACATAAATAATTATGGCCTAACAGAGATGGATGAAGCTGAAATATTCCAAGCTGAGATACCCCATTTAGTTAAAACAATAGTTGAGCTAGGAACAGTGTTACACGTCTGTAATCCCGGAGACTCAGGAAACAGAGATAAGAGGATGGTAAGTTTGAGGCTAGGCTTGGCAATTTACCAGGAACTTGTCTCAAATTTTTTTAAAAAATGAAATTGACTAGGAATGTAGCTAAGTGAATGGTAGAGCACCCTGGGTTCTGTCTCCAGCCGGAAAACAAAACAAAATAAAATAAACATACTAACGGAATAAATATCTAGCTCATTGCATGTGGGATGCGAGAGTGGGGGATGGGGAACACAAAGGGATCCAACAGATACAGGCTCTCCCTGGCATGCCACCCGGAAGGTGATTTGTGGACCAGGTATCCGGAACTGAAGGAAGAGGACCAGACCACTTCACCAGGTGGAGGAATGGGGCTATGGGCAGGTGGGCTGCTGATTCTAATTCCAGCACCAGGACTTGGGGGCCATCAGTAGCAGTAGTGAACCAAGGGAAGAGCTCACATTTCAGAGGAATAAGCTTCCCTTCCTCCTTCACGTTCCCTGCATATTCAACATGTATGCATTTCTCTCCTGGTAGTCAGTTCAATGGGTGAGTGGCTCTCCACAATGGGCCAGGATGAGCTATATGCTTTTGAGTGCATTTTCCTGTATCTTGTTTGACCTTCATGTTGACAACAGGACATTGATAATATATTCCCATTTTTCAGATTACAAAAAACAGAAAAAAAAAAACAGACCAAAGATATGAATTGACTTGCTTAAGGTCACAGAAGTAATAAATGTCAAAACCAGAATTTAAACCTAGTCTTTTGATCCTAAGTTCATGATTCTTTCCACAGTAACAATATATTGCTAAAATATTAGATCCAAAATGTATGTTCAAGATGATTTTATCCGGAAATGAAAGATATATTCTAAGTAATGTGCCAATTCTAATCACTTAAAGCTGCCTGGAGTGAATTCTTGGAACATGGGGGCCCATTGCTGGCTCAGTGGGAAAGAAGCACATGATTGATTCTTGATGTCTGCTTCAGGTATCTATGCCAGGTATTTGCTTTCCAAGCTTAGCTTAATTCTTTACTTCCATTTGTACCAACGGGAAAACTGATTTTCAAAGATTTAAAATCAATTGCTGAAGAGTGCACATGATGTTGGCAGAACCAGGTTTGCCTCTGCCCTGCCTGACCACATGCTTACTGCCCTTGGCCTCATCCTGATACTTCCCTTGGAGTTCTTATGGGAAACCTGCCAAGTCACTCATTGCTCTGAATCTCCTTCTGACCCGGTTTTTCTCTCTTACAGCAGATATGCACATCTTAGGAGGAAAGGGATTTGAAGAAGCCGCCATTGTGGAATTGCTAACTTGCTACTTTTTAATAAGATTTCTTAGTCAAGATTTTTGTTGAAGACATGCAGAGAGAGGTTTCTGCAAGCGATTGATGGGTGCCACATGCTGGTGTAGGGGCTGGAAGAGGAAATACATGGTGGTCATGGAATAATCAGATCCCCCAGTTCAGCCTTTTGGAGCCAGCTTGGACTAAAGATTCCTGAATGATTTTGATCTCAAAGCCGGATGGAAAGAGAATGAGTGAACCACTGTGTTCAAATTGAGTAGAAAAAGACCAAAAGTATATCATACATCTAATGACATAATAAAAGAGTATATATGTAAAATAAAGTGAACATTAAAAGACAGAAAATTATTCCATAGTAGTATCTGACTCATTGGTTTGTTTGAGATTAAATGAAACAATGATCATAAATTACTTTGCTTTTCCTTGAGAATGATGGTTTCTCAAATAACAATAAATCATATATTTAAATCAGAATGGTTGTAGATAAGTGTGCTAATATATGTTCATTTTCACTCTTTGAATTATCTGCCTAATTTAACTGTTTTGCATTGTAGATGCACATTTTTAATTCTTTCTATATCTGTACATGGAGAACCACCCCAAGTTTAATTATATTGTTCTCATGTTACTCCCCCCCTTGAACACAAGAATCTTATTAAATTTTCTGATGTTCCTGAGTTGTGACTAATGAGCACTTTTAGACTGGAATTGCTGTCCATGAAAGTAAGTTACAGAGCAGTTAAGTGATTAGCCCCAAGTCACACAGTTATCAAATGCTTGGGTAATGATGAGGAATGGGGTTTCTTCACTACTATTTCAGTGTTATGCACTATCTCCTCTATATATTAGAAACAAAAAACTGCCTGTGCTTCTCCAGTCCCTATTCCCACCTCTTTATTTCTTACATCTCCTTTCCCTTTGTTTCTTACTTTAATTCAACCCAACAACTATTTATGGATTTTCCCCCTGTATCCACTGTTGATCACTAGACCGTGAATACAACTATAAAATGTGCTCCAAATTAAAGGCAAATCCTGGTGGTTACCTGCCTGTCTTCTATTTTTCTTTCCAAGAAACTTTGTTCAAATCAAGGTGGTTCCTTTGTTTAACACAAGAGGATAGTTCTATCAAAGAATGGAAGAATATTCCAGAACACCACTGGGTGCTCATCTCATTTCCTTGCCAGTGACATGCTCTATAGGGGTCACTTGCTCACACTCTGGATACTGGAAGGAAGTTGACTTGGATCCCCTGGGAAATTTTTTCCTAGGATTTGAGAAGGCGCACACCTGTAATCCCAGCTACTCAGGGCACTGAGGCAGAGGATTGCAAGTTCGAGGTCAGTGTGAGTAATTTAGCAAAACCCTATCTCAAATAAGTGTCTAAAAATAAATAAAAAGGACTGGGGGTATAGAGTAGTGGTAAAGTGCCCCTGGGATCAATCTCCAGTATCACAAGGAAAACAAAACTTCCAGAAGAAACATTCCCTTTCTCAAACTGGACGTTGGAGTATTTGCATGAGAAGCCCAGACTGTGCCTGCTTTCTTCCCAGAAGAAAGGCAGATTTCTGGCCCTGGAGGACTGGAACCGCTGAGCATCCTAGAATGGGAAGCCACTTCCCATTTGAGTGAGGCTTTCCTCTAATCAGCTGCTGGAAGATGGTAATTTATTTTATGTTTTTTAGGAGAGTGCCACAGTTCTTGCTTTTGCGATGGTGTATGGTTGCTAGCACACTTGGTGGGGTCAGACTCGGAATAGATTATTTATTCTGACCCTTGGTGGATATGCAACGGTAGGCAATTACTTAATATTTCTGTGCTTGGAAGCCTCCTTTCCTCTCCTCTGCTTCATTGTTCTGACAGCACACAGTATTCTTTGACTAGATGATTCATTTTAATATATATGAATACATATGTTTTCTTTTTTCTTTCTTTAGTTTAAAGTTCCAGGAATGCAGTGATATTCCTTCACGCTGTTTGCTTCTGAGTCAGAATGCCTGCCATCCTGTAAAAGGTTAACAAGTAGGTGCTTAATAAATGAATTGATTAATAAATGAATTAATAAAAGTAACAGCTAGATCATAGGATTATTGAGATGATAAATTTAGGTAGAATGTGCAAATATATTTTGAAACTTCCTGGCATATGGAACGAATAAAGAAAGCCAGTTCTCTAAGTGTTGGCCTGATATTTATAACTGTACTATTGTTGATATTGAACAAAAGTCACCTACCCTAAAGGTTTGCTGTTTTAAGATACTGAGTTTTTAAATAATTTGTTATATATCAGTATATAACTCATATAACTCATATATATCAGTATATAATTCTACATAACTCTAACAGCTCTCATCCTTTTATCCTTGGTCTAAGCTTTATTTCATCATTCATGATTTTCATTTAATCAAATACACATTTTCATTGAACAAACAAACATTGCTATGTGCCACCTTCAAGCAGGCAGAGCATTGGACATCCGTGGATCTCTCAGAACCTACAAGATTCAAGTGTTGTCAGATTCCACCTGCTTCAGTCTGTCTCTCTGGAGTTTTGTAAGTACACTGGTCTCTTGGATTTCTACAGCTTTGAACTCTACAGATTGGCATTAAATTTTAAGGTTTGCCTGACTGTACTCACTGTATGCACTCAATTCCTAATACTAAGTGCATGTTTTTGAATGTTCATTTTTTCTATATACATATTTCATTAAAACTTTGCAATGTCTCAGTTTGGAAGAAACCATGATCATACCTCTTTTGTAGAAGAGATGGACGCTTAAAAATTATCAAGTAGGAAAAGGTACAAATATAAATTGCACATAAGCAGTCAGATACCAAAATTTGTATGCTAAACCTTAACCCAAATTGTCATGTACATCCATATTCCTTGTGGCAGAAAACATTAGATATTGAAAGAGAAATGGCCTAGGAATGTGGAAATTGAGAGTTTAATCTTGGTGTTTGCTTCTAATATCTAAGTGAATTTAGCCAAATCACTGAATTCACTGGATCTCAGATGTCTCATTTCTTCAGTAGCACAGTGTCTACCATTTTATTTCTCAGGACTGCTTATGAGGCTCAGCATGGGATAATGCATATGCATGAAATTTGGTAACTAAATCATGACACAAGAATGAAATATTTAGTCGTGTAATCAAAAGTATGTTGTACTCTCTGTGAAAGATTCCATTGCAAGCCCTGCACTTCAGTGCTTAGAACTGCCTGTCTTGATGGAGATTATATTTTGATGTGGAAAAGGTAGAGCATCAAAAACAAATAAATAAAATAGCATGATATATACAAAGTGACTCATACTACAAGCACAACAATATGACAACAGGGAGAGTAGGGCGGGAGATTAAGACATGGCAGATAGGCAGACACAGTCTTAGGTGATGAGCACATTTCTGAATGAGAAGGTGAAACCTGTGTGGCTAGATTAGAGTGTGTCAGTGGGAGTGTCCCAGAAGTAATGCATCAAAGTTGGGGAAAAGTTTAGGAAGATGCTTTAAGTCTTCTTAGCGACTTTGACTGCTGCTTTCAGTGAGATAGGCATCCTTAGAAAGGGCTATGACCTGACTCACCTTTTGAAAGGACTTCTTTCAATGATTGATGATATTCTGGTCTAGGGAGTACTAGTGGGTGAATAAGCATTGGTCAGGTGCCAGGCATACACTGAGGGTACCATGAACAAGAGTCCATTGATGGATGAGATAGGAAATATGCAAACGAAGATGAGGGTACAAAGAGGACAGAGACATGTGCTCAGAGCAACTGAAGGGGTGGAGTTTGTGTCTGCAGTTGTGTGTAAGAGTGTAGGAAGGTGGACTGGAAGGAGTAAGGCAACAACATGGGACATATTTGATTCTCCTGTTAGACATCCATATGGAGATATCAGTGCACTTGGATAAAGGGAACCAAAGCTCAGGAGAGACATCTTTTTTTTTTTGTTCTGCATGATTTCAATTCTTTTAAACTTTCTGAGTTTTTTTTTTTAACAACCTTACAAGATTTTAACAAAATAATATAAAATGTGTATAAAATGTGTAAATATCTTGACTGAAGACATTAATTTAGAAGTCACTAGTTTAAAATAGCATTAAAATCATATTCTGGATGAGATCACCCCAGGAGTGAATGCAGCTAGAGAAGAGAACCCCTGGGACAGCCAATGTTTAAAAATAAGACAAAAGGGACCCCAGAAAAGACAGTACTAGATCCCATCAGGTAGGAAGAAGAATAGAGTATGTAACTTGAGATCAAGTGACCAGACTTATTTCAACAGTGAGGAAATGATAATTAAGCAAATGTTTCTGTTGACTCAGTTAAGATGAGGATTTCCAATGGAATATTGGGTTTAGCAGCATGGAGGGTGAGGAAACCTTGGGAAGATAGAGAGTGTGATTATTCCTGGACTTAAGAAGTAGAAAGACTTGCATTTGAAGCCTGAAGCTCAGGTTCACAGAAAATATATAAATAAATAAAGGAAAAAGAGGAAAAGGTGCATTTTCCTCAACAGGTGATTACGGTGATCAAATGATATAATGAAGCTAAATATACTCTGTGTAACATGAAGGGATATGCAAATGTCAGCTTAACAACATCAAAGGCATGGGGCATATGTGATCATTAAGGATCCATGACAATTTTTACTTTCTCAAAGATTGCTCAGCCATCCTCCTCCCCCAGCCTGGTCCCCCACACCCCACACTGTACACAGATTCTCTCAGTAACACAAGAGCTTGAATATGTATCAAGAAGCTCTAGCTGGTTTAGGAGTTAAGCCCGCCTGTTGCAGCTCTGGTGCCGCTGACATTAGCAGACGGCATTAATTTAATTCCACTCAGTTATGCTTTTAAATTTGATTTGAGAAATGTGTCATAAAATGCTATTGAGAAGTGCAGTGCTGCATTTGTAAGCAGGCTGAGAGCTTGTGTCTGTTCTGGGAATCCTTGAGAGAAATGGACTGAGATCATGTTGTGCCTGTAGACTACAGGGAGGTTACTCTTGGCAGGATCTGGTGACAGCGTTTGCTGATCCTGGATTGCTCATTGTTGAGAGGATATCCGAAGTAAAGTACACATCTCTAGGGGATAAAGGAAAGGATTACAAAGAATAACTGGAGGCATAGGGAAAACTGTAATTTTAACGAATATCTATGATAGTTGAAAAGACTTTGCATATATATAAAACTGAGATTATTTTAAAGCCCTTTACCTCATTTGTCTTAATGGGGGTAACCATATACTTTCTCTTCACCCTTTTCTGGCCTCATTTTCTTTAGACTTAAACTGCAAGGGATACACTAAGTCCGTTGTTCATAAACACAGATAAATCCACTTCAAAGCATATCACAATGATTCAGTGCAATGTAGAAAGAAAAATCCAGAGCTTATTTTTCCATTTATTTGAATGTATCTTTTAAAATGCATACTCCTTACACATGAAATGCATATAAAATAAAGAGTAAGTAGATAAATAAGTACATTGGATATGCATCCTACCTCTCTCCATATCTCTCTCTTTCTTATGGGTTGATTGATTAATAGATTGATTTATGTATTCTCATAAAGACATGCAATCAAAATCAACTGATTGATCTCTCTGAGCTTTCATTGGTTTATTTGTTTTAATGATTTTATGGCTCCAAAACTGGTTATTCTAATCATTGTGATTATCTTAAAAAAGTGAAATGGAAGTTTGACTATTAAATTGGCTGCTCAGCTTTTGGCTTTTACATGATTAAAAAGAAAAAATTGACTCTTAATTTTCAGTTACTAGGAACTCAGTCTATGCAGTAAGAGTTGCCTAAGTTTCCGTATTTCTAATATATTTCAAGTAAGACCTCACAGGAAATCCCAAAGTAGTAGTAGAGAATTCTAATTTGGTTCAGGATGTATTTGCCATCACCCCAGCTCTGAAACGGGTTGACTGTGGGAGGCTACAGGAGCTACCCCTAAGTGTGATGGTCCAGTCTGCTGGTGTAAACACTTGCAATTCCCCTTCACACAGTTCAGTTCCAAGTGGTCTTTCTCACCCAGATCTTCTTGGATCCCACCCTCTAAGAGGAGCTCCTTCCCCTGCCTGGAGTAACTACAAATCAACTACATTACTTTATCTTCTTCATATACCATAACTATCTGTGATTATCTATTTATGATGCTCTTGATGTGCTTTCTATATGTCTTTACTAAATAGAATGTGAAATCCATGGAAACTACAATGAGCAAAGACATATATATCAGGAGACAAACAAAGTTTATTCTTCAGGACCCAAGGGAGTTGCCTTAGCAATATGATCATGTGGTTAAGTTTATTTTATTTTTTCCAGAATTTAAAAAAGGAAAATATACTAATATACAACTGGTAAAGACTAATGTCTAATTTTACTCTGCTTACCCCTCATCACATTTTATTTTCTGTCCCATTTTGTGGTCCAAATTAGATGATTTTAGTTGTTTCTATAATTCATGGGGTCTGAAGGGGCATGTTTTTATCTAATTTATCATGTTTTTTGTGTCCAGGTAAGTTATTGTTAACAAGATCCCACAAATTATTAAGCGACAGAGGTAATATTCAAAGGGACATTTATCTGCCTCCAGTGCTAATGATCTTAGTAGTATACTCCATCGCCTTTTCAGAAATTTAGTAATAAATCAACAATATCCATTTCCAAAACTTCAAATTATGCTTAAATATCTCAGCTGTCTGCTAATACGTAGCATGCATTTCCAAATGCAGTGGTCAAAATCATTTTGACCATTCAATTTGTGTGTTCTTACTCAGTTATTACTGATTTACTGTGAGTTACAGAAGTTGACAAAGTCAGGATAAAAGTCAAAATAGACAATTACCATATGGACATTGATCACAAACCAATATTATCAATGAAAAAAATACATGTAAGATATATCATTACGCAAAAAAGCTTAAAATTCCCTAAAATCCCTTTATTTTTAGATTTTTTCATTGCTATATGATTATTATACACAATAGTGGGATTCATTGTGACATGTTTGCACATCCACATAACATAATTAGATCACTTTCATTCCCCAGAACCTCCCCTTCCCTCAAATCTAAATGTTTCTTAAGGAAAGATTTAATAGAAAATTTGATGTTTTTCCAAAATTATATCAATTCTAAATATGTAATTCAAAGTTGTCAACAATAAATTGTGAAACTAAATAGAATTTTTTTCAGATTGTCAATTTTACATTTTCCAGCCATAGGAGAAACCTAAATAAACTTTCTAATCTGTAGAAAATAATATAAAATATTGTGCTAAGATATTAAAAATATGCAGGCAAAATATAAATGATGTTATAGAGTACTTGTATGGTAAGGCGCATTCTGCTTTATTTTTTTTGGATTTTGTGAAATATTTGTGGCACTTCAACACCATTACCAGGTAAGAATTGTAATATGTTATCACTTCTTTTCTAATGCCTAATAAAGATTACTTTCATATTTAAATTTTTGTTACTTCTGTAATCTATTTTTAAGAGGCTCCCTGAATTAAATGTACTACAGTTCCTTCCAACCATAAGATCACCCTAGCAGGAAACTTGCATTTCCTCCCTTAAACTTGAATTCTCAGGTTTTAAAGGACAGAGGCAACAACTGCCTGGGGAAATCACAGGATGTTCTCTAAGAATCCCTTTTCAACTTGATTTGCTGTTTCTCTTGAGAACACTATGATAGAAACTTTGACCTGCCTTTCTTAGAGGCCACTAAGAATTACCCCCAAGGAGATCTGCTCCTGGTGAGGATTATAGAGTCTCCCTTAATGAGCACCCCAGTGCATTCCAAGGTCATATTCTAAGACCTTCTGAAGTAGGCTCAGCAGCCTCCAGAGTGACCTCCTGCACACACTGACCTCTTCTCTTGCTCATCTGCAATCATGGGTTCAGGCAAAGTCTCAGTCACATACAGCTTCCCTGTAGTTTTGGCAATGTCCTGCTATGATGGCTGCCCCCCATCTCCCCAAGATTCTGGCTACCATTCTTTTTTCATATTTTATTTTGTTTTGTTGTTGCTTTGTATCTCATGAAACATCAGGGCAAGATTTTTTGCCCTAATTTGATAGTTGTTATATACTGTGCAGGCTTCATTGCTTCACTTGAGATATCCAGAAGCGTACATTACATCGCTCATTTGTAGGAACAAAATTTTAAAAAAGAAAACCATAACATGATTGTTTTCTTTTGCTCTCCATTCTTTACGAATCAGACTTATAGTCTGAGCGTGAAACTCAAGATTCTTCCTTATTTGGCTTCAGCGACCTGTCCTGTTGAACTTGTGACAAGGGAGTGCTGAGGACGACAGAACAGCCATTGCCACCACCATAACAGTTCTGGAGACTGCTGAACTTGAGGAACGCCCACTTCACATGCATGTTAAAAACACAGTCCCACCTGATTGTTCTCTGAATTCTGTGTAGTGGAGGTCGAATGGGTTACCTACGTTATTTCCTTCCTTGGCATATGTGGTTATCTAAATATGTGTCATAGTTTCTTTTAGTGTAAGAGCAAAATCCTCTAGGATTTAGTGTTAACCACAGGGAAGAGAAAAAGATGCTATGCACAGGAGATATTCACAGAGTTTCTACCAAATTGAATCTGGTGAGTTAGGCACAGGCCAGACTAAGTTTACCCAGAGTTAACAAAGTGTTTCTACTGCCTAAACAGAGCCTTGAACAGGATAGAAGAGAATGGTAAGGAATGGACAGGTATTACTGATACATTGAGAAAAGGTTTCTTTATCTTCATTTTTCAATTAAAGCATCTCCCGATGAGAAATAATAATATGACTATGCTAAATGGTTTTGAGGATGATGCTATCTTAAAGGTAGGCTCTTATGGTGTTCCTATTTTGCAAATGAAATCAACATTTGAGAGGATAAATAAATCACTCAATATCAAGTGATTAATAAGAAGCAGAGTCAGGATTTGAACTTAATTCTGACTGCTTTTAGAGCCAGGGTGTCTTATGACCATTTTACACGTTGCTTTTTGTCTAATTTTAAAAAGTCAGAGCAATTTGTTTATTATCTGATTTCAATTTGTTCTTTCCTTTCTCTTCCTGAATAATTCCCCATCTTTGGGGCTGGAGCAGTGGCTCTGTTGTTAAGGCGCTTACCTGGCACACATAAGAACATGGGTTTGAACCCCAGTACCACACATGCAGTGTAGGAGCAACAAAAGCCATGTGGAAAACTAAATAAAATTGATTGTCTCTCTCTCTCCCTTTCTCAGTGTCCGTCTCTCTTACACACACACACACACACACACACACACACACACACAAATCCCCATCTTTGACATTATGCACACCAGATTTTGCCCCATCAAACTCTCTGAGAACTAGTTAAAAATTCTCTGCGGTTAATTTTTATTTTTTCCTTCCATCCATCTCCATCTTTCTGACACCAGCAGAGTTACATCTTCCTTGCAGATTCAATCTCAACTAGCACAGAAGAAGGCTCTGGGCTCCGCAGGCTGACAAACTAACCTTGGCATAATGAATGACCCACAGCTTCAGCATGCCTCTGGAATGCTGAATGACCACAGCTCTATGCCTCTGGAATGTGGAATGGCCCCAGCAGTAGCCAGGTGACCCAGGCTGCACGCCACTGGAATGAGAAATACATCCCAGCTCATAGAATACCAAGCATGGGCTCAGGAAAAAGACAAGGAGCAAACATGGGACGAGGCTCCATGCTGATGAATAGAGAACATTAGGAATAATAACGATTAGCTTCGCTACTGCGAGATAACTCTTGTCAGTGCTAATCACCCCTGAGTCTCAGGTGGGACAATCTCCTGCCACTGAAACATCCTGGACCCTCCCCAAATCACAGAAACAGGTCTGTTCCTGTGCTTAGTGATGTGCTCCCCTCAATCCGTGCTCCCTGAGCTTTGCCTAAAAGAAGAAACCGACAGAAAATTTGTTTCCAAATTCATTTTCCCAGTGCATTAATTTAGACTTACAAAGCTTTGTAATCTCTTTAGATAGCGTTGGCCACTACAAAGTCCTATTTGGAGACCGCAATTCCCCTGTGAAGAAGCCTGAATTCATCATGGAATTTTCCTGTGAAGGAAAAAAGGTGTGAGTGTATTTGCATCTACCGTACTCAATACCTGGATTTTAATGAATCTTGCTTCTTTTATTCCTTCATCTTATTTTTGCAGTGTCATGTGTCATTCCTCTGTGATTATTTCTTTTTTCTCCTCTCTTTTTCCATGGCATTTCAATGCATTGGTTTTAAAAGGAGGATTTGCAAACTGAGTATTAAAACTCCAGGGCACTATATCTCTAAAATCTATAAGACGATAAGAAGATAAGAGGCCAAACCCACTGAAAGCTTCTCTCTTGGTGTCTGCGGAACTTGAAGGCTTGCTTATAATACCCCTAAGCCAAAGCAATCTGCCCACCTCCCCTCAACCCTGTCTGTCTAATGCAGACAGATAAACGTAGCATTAAAATTCCCTACACTTTAGCAAATGAGTACCCAGGAGGCTGCTGACTCAATCGAGGCTTGTTTTACTTACAGTGCAGTACTGAGAAAGGCCATAAACTCCAGTCTGACAGAACCATAATGCTCATTTCAATATGCTTTCCCCGTGTGTGGGCTTCTGATGAACTTTCATATTCTGCCAACAGAATAGAACAAACATTAACGACGTGTGGTAAATTGCCACTGGACATACTGTGTTCTGATGATGGAAATAGTTGTGGGTAAATGACATGGGTTGACTGTCAGCATCAGGCACTGTCCTGGGTGTGTGTTGAGGTGCTGGCCCTGGGAGAAGGGAGAGTCAACTCTAGAGAGACACAGATGCCTTCACCGAGAGCACATGGTATGTGGGTAAGCTGGGAGTGTCAGAGCCAGAAGAGACTGTAGACATCATTTGTTAAGCTTATTAACCTTATGTATACCAAAATCAAGGTCCAGAGAGGGTATGTGAGAAAATTGAGGCTGAATAACAAATGCGTTGATTCCTGAATCACGTGCAGTGCTCTTCTGAAGGTGTCTTAAGAGAGTGGCTGGACTGAATGAATAAAGGGAACAAAGGTTCCTGCAACTCAAGCCAGCCCCTTGTCGCGTGCATTGGCAGCTCCATGCATTGCTGGGTTGGGCTTTCCTCTAACTCTAGTATTTAGACTCTTCTTTTGGGTGCATGAAAAGTCACTAGGAGTGATAAGTGAGAGTGTAGTATTTTGCTCTACTGCAACACCAAAGGGACAAGCTTTGTTTCCTTGAAAGTGCCAAACATTGCAGTTGTGTCCTGTGGCACATGCTTGTAATCCCAGAGGCTTGGGATGCTGAGGCAGGAGGATCACAAATTCAAAACCAGCCTCAGCAACTTAGCAAGGCTCTAAACAACTTAGTGAGATTCTCTCTCAAAAAATAAAATAAAGGAATAAAGGAGGGGGAAAGGCTGGGGATGTGGCTCAATGGTTAACTACCCATGGGTTCAATCCCTGGTACAAAGAAAAAAACAAAACAAAAAACAAAAAAAACCCAACCTATCAAACACTGCTGATAACCTGTCTTCAATATAAAATTTATAGATTTCTTCCTGAATAACTATGGTCAATAAGACTAAACATGTACCAACTCTGATTGACTCATTTACAAAGAAGTTCTAAGTAAGTTCGATGTATGTCGGGACCTCTTTACTTCCTCATTTTCTCTCTTCCTTCCTTCCTCCCTCCTTCCCTCTCTCCCTTCCTCCTTTCTTTTTTTCCTTCCTTCATCTCTCCTTTCTTCAATAAATATCTACCTAATATCAGGCACTCTACAAGCCCCAGGAGTATATTGAAAAAGATGTGATTCCTAACCTTTCATGCAATATAGTCAATTAATCATAACACAGTGTAAAATATCTAATGAGGGGAAAGTCAAGGTAAATACGGGAGCCAAGGAGAGGTGCAACTGGTGGAAAGGAAAGCAGAATAAGTCTCCCCAAGAGAAGATGTCTTGAGTGCCACTTAAAGCATTGGCAGGAGCAAATCAGATTGGCATTGAGTTTGGGGTAGGAGAAGTATTAAGAAGTAATCCAGAGACAAAATAGGGATTCTGTACAGTGAACATCAATTGTGTGTTGTGAAATAAATGAAAGTAAGTGGAACCAGGGAGGTGAAGTGTGTGTGTGTGTGTGTGTGTGTGTGTGTGTGTTCACATTCTCAGGGGTTAGAGATGAAGGCTTATAATGGATTTGGAATTTATTCTACAGGTAAAGCAATGGAGAATCATTGAAATAAGTGGCATGACTAAATTTGTCTTCTGGAGAAATAAAGACCAGGTTTCAAATACATGGCACACTGATCATTACAGTATTTTATTGATATCAGGTTTTTTTAAACAGTAAATATGTAAATGAATTAAAATGGTAGAAATTGAAATAGCTTCAAGTACTTTTTTAAGAATAAGTCTGAAAACCCAAAATGAATTATCTCAGCAGCAGCATAAGTACAGTTGCCTGTGCATAGCATAACAGGAGATGGAAGATTTTGATGGGAATTCAAAGCTTTCCATGGGGCAGTTGCATAATGCATATTTGGGATCATTGACTTTCGCTATATACCAATTAAGCATTAAGCACAGAATTTAGTGCTGACCCTAGTCTCTTATTTCATGAAGTTTTTATCTTGCAAGAAAGAAATAATTAATAAGAACTGCAAAGAAAGAAGTGCAAATTATATAAACTTTCTGCACAGCCAAAATGGCTTGCAAACCTACAGAGACGAAGAATACCCTGTTAATATCCAAATTGTGAGTAATGTAAATCTCTTAAATGGCTAGAAGTGTTTGGATGGATGTGAAATCTGAGGATAAAATGAAAGCACCAGATCATTAACTGGGCTAGAAAATATCCACTATGCACTTAAATCCTAAGAATGAGTGATCTATAATGCCATTCATTTAGAAATAAGCATTTTATAAATGTTACAGTTCTTACAAAGGTTGTCATTAGGTCAGCCTCACTGGCTGGTATTAGCTCAGATTTGTGTTGAGATGTACCATGTGAATAGAAGTACTTGTGGCATTTGTATTGGATTGGAAAGTGAATAAAAAGGAGAAAACACTGCCATTAAGGATGAACCTAAGACAGGTACATGGCACACACCTGTAATCTCAGTGGCTCTGGAGGCTAAGGCAGGAGGATCCCAAGTTCAAAGCCAGACTCAACAACTTAGCAAGACCCTGTCTCAAAATAAAAGGGCTGGGGTTGTGGCTCAGTGATTAAGTCCCTGGGTTCAAACTCTGGTACCAGATTTAGAAAAGAAAAAAAAAAGACAATGAGAGAGAGGAGACTAAAATATCACAACAAGCAAAGGAGTATTTCCAGAAATGACCTAGCAGAAATCAATTATAAGCTTATTTCATGGTTACTTTTCAAAGTATAAGTGGGTTTCATGGTGATCTGTTTACCAATTATTGATTCAGTTTTCTCTCAAGTCAAGTGTATTTACTGACCACCTACTATTTCCCTGACACATAAATTTGGATATGAAGATAAATAACATCCTAATTTTGAGGGAATTTTCAACCCAGTGATGTAGTGAAATGATAGAAGTACCACATTATAAATAATACAACTGTGGACAATTCTAGGTAAAAAATAACATAGAGAGGTAAGATAGAGATGGAAAGTGGAGAAACGGGGTATGAAACAGCTATGAGAAAAGACCACCCAGATCTCTAAGTGGGTGAATTTGCTGCCTTCCAATACTATCACTCCATTTCCACCAAGGCCACCTTCTCAAGAGCTAGTCCCAGCCAGTGGCTGAACTTGATAAAGATTATAAGGAATTCTCATTCCTGGGAGATACTTGAATCCTCTGATACACAACTTCAGCCATGCTGAACTTGGCAATGGAAGGGACGGGGAAGCACTGGGAACTGAATTAGAACAAGTTACACTCCATGCTTTTATGATTATATCATTGTATATTCCACTGCCATGTGTATCTAAAAACAAGTGAAAGAAGGAATGACTGCATTCTCAAATACAGTTTTAGAGATGTAACAAAAGTACTTTTAACCAACTCTTTCCCTTTTCTCCTTCATTCAGACTCAGAACTACATTGCTATCTGATAGCTCTCCAACTCCTTCCCTATTTCCTGTCACGTGCATTTCCCCTGATAAATTTCTTACACGTTTCTTTCTTTCTTAGCATCTTTTTGGATGTAAGCCAAGGGTGCTTTAGCTCAGATGGACACAAGATCTTCCAAAGAGATGATATTTAAAACAAAAGCTAAAATATGATAAAGAAATTATATAAAGGTTTGGGTGAAAATGTTCCAAGCAGAGGGAAAAGTTAGCACAAATGTCCCGAGTGAAAAATGCTCAAGTGCCTGCAAGGGAATCTGTGTGGCTGGGAGTCAGGGAGGATGATATGGATGAAGGTGCATGCGCACAGAAAGTGGTAGTGTCTTCATTCTTGGTGAGAGAAATAGAGTGCTATCCAAAAACAAACTCGTGCTTGAGGTCAGATGTCTGTTCTTACTTATTTTCAGTCTTAAAGTTCTAGAATTTTAGGAATGATAAATCTGGAACAGGAAAAAACAATGACTGACTGACAGCTGATAAGAACACTTGCAGGAAGCAGGCGGTGGTCAAGCTTAGGGTCGGAGCTCCACAGGCAGCGGGAGGGAGTCCCAGGGTGTTCAACATTCATCAGATCCTCCTGACTACTCTCATCTCACTATTCATTAATTGCAAAGCAGAGTCTCACTTCTGGGATTGTAACTCTGGAGCTACAACCTGAGTATGGCTGTCCCTCTCCATCCACTGCAGTCTGTCATCTATTTAGCATTTGATTAATACCAGGAATCAGAGGCTGGCACAATCACAAGATGAAGCTATAATTTCAAGACTCTCTGTACATCACAATGTAGATAAATAAGCAGGAAATCTGTTTCCTCTTCTGCATGTTTTAGGTCTTGATTTAGCATTAGATGCCTGCACTAGAAGATCAGTAAGGGAAATAAAGTGTAATGGCATTTGTGTCTGCAAATCTATATTTGCATAGATGCAGGGCCTAAGAATTTTGAAAAAGAGGACATTCTACAATTTTTATATTCAAGACTTGGTTTCTACTCCTGTAAAACGAAGTAGCCATGCCAGGCACACTGTCTCACAGCAGAATTGTTGAGATATCCAACAGAGTATAAATAGGAGATGAAATTTCAAATGCTTACCAGCTCTCTTGCCCTGTCTCTGGAAAAGAAGTCTGCCTTTCTCCATGCATTTTCTTACATATTTACATACTCTTATATTAAGTGAATTTTATCTTTGCCAGGCCTTTTCCTGATGTTAATTCTGGCATTTATTCCCTGGTATAATGATAGATTTAGATTGGAGTAGGCTGAAATTTACCCAGAAGAAGAGTGCAGTATTGGAAAGAATGAGGCAAGAGAATACCTATTTAGATAGAAGAAATGATGTTTCCTTTGATCTTCTTCAACGTCCACCAAAACCATTTTAAATCACATAATCATGTATTATTGCTTCCCATTTATTTGAGTGGAATGCTGCGTAAAACTAGTAACATTACAATCAGAGTTTATGGATTATAAATAAAATTATAAATAGCTGGGGAAACGTTTTAGCTCATATGCATATCTACATATGGAATTACTATGTCTAATGGTAAATTTTAGACTTTGGATCACATAAAAATATGAGCCCACCAATTATTCATTTGGAAGACTAAGTCTATCACTTATAATAACTAACTTCCTAATGAAAAAGAAATGGTACAAAATTTGCCTACTTCTCAAGTACAGTATGTGTATCAAATAATATTTAGTATATGAGTTGCTTTGATGGGAAATATGTATACACGCACTCTCTCTCTCTCTTGTTATTCTCTCTCTTTTTTTCTTTTTCTTTGGAACCCAGGGTTATTTAACCACTGAGCCACACACCCAAGCCTTTTTATATTTTATTTTGAGACAGTGTCTCACTAAGATACTCAGGGCCTGACTAAGTTGCTGAGGCTGGCTTTTGAACTTGTGATCCCCTTGTCTCAACCTCCCAAATTGTGAGGAGTGTAGGCATATGCCAACACACCTGGCTGAAATATTCTAATTCTTGAAATGTCTCTTGATGAGTTAAAAATGTTTGTATTTTTGTGGTAATTTTATTCATTTTATTTCCTTGTCTTTATTCAGAACTTGGTATGAGGTTCCTATTACCTGATCATCATTTATGCACAGTCTAATGTGGCTATTTGTGGTGATTATTCACGTGCTTACAACCTTTTATTATGTGAGTAATAAAATAAAAAGGAGAAATCCATAGAAAAAAGGGGGGGCTGAAATTTTCCATAAGAAATGTAGAAAGATTTGTGCATAGGATCGGCCACTAGGATGTCAATGGCGTTTGGCTGCGGTATTATCAAGTCATGTAAAAAGATCCCATTGATAACCAATGACATGGACCCGACCCGGTCTTAATCTGGGGTCGAGGTAGTATTTGTGTTTTTCCACAGAAAAATGATGGTCCCCAAAAAATTCCAGAACAACGTATACGTCAGCTTTCTGCTTCTGATGGGACATCAAAATGACATGGAGTCCTACTGAGCTTTGGTCCTGCTAGAAGGGATTTCCTGACTCCTCCCTCCTCGTGTCCCCGCAACAATTTCTGTTCCAGTGAAAGTAAAGGTGAATGCTCAGAACGTTCAACTCTATCAAACCTGAAGGGACTTCGGATTTACAGTGGCTATTGTGACAGCCATTGTGGCTGCAACTGCAGCTGCTGCGGCTGCAGGACTGGCTATGTACCATTCAGTGGCCACAGGGACAGTGGTAAATAAATTGGCTGAACAAACTGCTACTGCCCTAAGTACTCAACAGCAAATTAATGAACAGTTGCAAGCGGACATAATGCTGTTAAACTAACTTGATGCAAAACTTGTCTCATAACTTTTGTTTTATTATTGCTTGTATGGATATATCCTCTGTTTCTATGATCACTGGTAGTA